>JAUJYT010001338.1:0-11939 GCA_033996565.1 Nanhermannia nana
ATTTTTAAAATTATTTTAAATGTTAAGTTAGGGTTAGGTAATGATAAATTGCGCGCTACCGTCATAAAGTTTAATTAAATTAAGGGTCATTATAATTGTGTTGTAATTTGTTTATACATAATACAAATATTAGAACACATAAAAAGTCAGCGCGAGATGCTATACAACAATAATGCCCTACAATTTATAGAAAAGCCTCTTTTGGTTTCTAAAGAACACAAACTCTCTGTCTGTCTCTTTTCCGCTCTCTCAATAACTAACCCAAAGGGTGAAAATACAGAAGAAAAAGAATAAATGAGTATTATTTATAAATATTTCAAATTTTGTATAATGCTATTTATTTTGGCTTTTTTCATACAACATAATGAAAAAGCATTTTTTAACAGAGGTTTGATTTATTTTGAAAAATATGATTATATTTTTACATTCGGGCAAACATTGAGTTATGTTTTTTAAACTATTTTTATGTCTGACTGAATTTCTTTAAAGAAATTTCAATTCTAGTAAAAGTCAATCTTTGTTTGAAATATTGTGTAAATCCAGTGCATTATTAATCAAATGCAGCTTTAATTGACATTTTGATTATACATTATTTCATTATATATAAAGTATATAACAAATTATAAAAAACAAATTGTTTAAAACCTTAAGAGTTTATTGTAAGTTATGTCAAATTCAATATTAAATTCAATATTAAATGTTTTGACATTTAATAATACTTTTATCCTCTATTTCTTACAATAATAAACGTTGAATATTATACAGTATATGTTTAAATGTTATATAGTTTGCCGCACTCTAATCTATGTTTTAAACAGATCTTCAAATTATAATCACGATTTTTATTGTTGTCATGCTTTATTGTTGTCATGCTACTCTTTCTATACTACAGAGTAATGCATGCAATCTATGTTAGAGAAGTATCTTCCGAATGCTTAGTTTTACATTATTGGAAAAAATGCTTCCTATATATTGATTTTAAAATAGAATTAAGACTACAAATTTGGAAATTTATTTTTTTGTTACTATTTATTGATATAACTTTATAATTGAGGGTCTATACGAAAATAAGTCTACTGAAAATAAGTTATAGATATGAATAAAAATGACTCATTTAAGTCAATTTACTATCTAAGACAGATTCATTTGAAGTGTTTGGGAAATGAAGACACTTAAGTTGCATATTCATCACAAATATTTCCTAATTTATATTATTTCTTTTAAAATCGGGAATTTGTAAATATTATGTCAAATAACAATTGCAACAAATAATACGAAATTATAAGCTATTGAAGGGAATAATACTTTGCATATTTATATAATATATTTAAATATTTTAATATAATTAATATTTTGGAAATCAATTTCTTTTTCGATTAATGTTGAAAAATAAATTTTTTTGAAAAGCTTTCTCGTGAACAATATCACTCTTCTATGGGAAGTTCATATTACAGGTATGTAAAACATTATAGAGAAGTTTTTTATAAAAACTTCACAGAAAGCTTCTCATGAAAATATAATTTCTAAAAATTTTCTGTCACTAATTGCGTCTCTGAAACAACATTGCTACTCAGGTAAGTGCTGTACTAATTGAAGCAGTAATTTATCAAACGATAGTACAATAGCTGCAAATAAAAAATGAAAAGGGTTCAAATGCCTGCTTTCGAAGACATTATAGAAAAGTAAAACATTTGAAAAGCATAAGAAGAGCAGTCATTAGTTCTAAACTTCATTTAAGAGTTAAACTTTTTTTATTTAAGTCTGACTTTAAACTGTTTATTAAAGTATTTTCACTAAAATTTCTATAACCAGTCATATAAAGTAGAAATAGGATTTTAGCTAATAGTTAGTGAAATTATTTTTTATTTGCACGTATTAGTACCAGTAAGTACAGTATAAAATAATTTCTTATGTTACATATATATTATAATTACACATGTTTATACAGTAATAACATACTGTATATTATTATAATATTTTCTTTGATATAATCTATAAATATATATATATTAAGGTTAAATCGAAAACGTTTTTATTTATTAAAAAAGACTTAACTATGTTATTACAATAAACCTGAGGATAATAGCTTGCAACTTAAGTTTTTGTAAGAATATGATAAACTATATGTATTATGCACTACTTCTTTAAGTCTTCAAAATTGTCATAAATTTGACATAAAAAGTAAATGACTTTAACAATTCTGGACAATTATTTTCGTTGTGAAGCCTCTGTAAAAGCTATAGGAAAAGTGATACGCTTTTACTAATGGTTTTCGCTTCAGTTAATTTGGGCTAAAAGATAATTCTATACCAATAATAGCTGCAACTCTTTTATTACATCTCCACATATAATGATAACAAGTGTAACTCAAAGCCAAGAATTCAGTCCACGCTTTTTATTCTCCAAAAGTTACGCTGCAATAAACATAAGAAATCGTCGTCTTTTCTAAAATCACTTCGGCATTAAAAAAGATTGAATTTTTTCATATTTATTAAAAATTCTTGAGTGGGACTTCTTTAGCATTAAGACAGGAGAATGAAAAGCTTGAATAGTAAATAACAGTCAATCATTTGCAGTCATATCAATGCTAAAAAAAGTTTAGAGAAAAAAATTCTCTTATCCTCGAATTCTTTTAAGCTGAGGCGTTAGTGCTCTGGCCGGGAGGCAAACTATAGTGTTCATCGCTTATAACTTATAGAGAGGAATGTCAGCTCAAAGACAGTCGATGAAATAGTGTTCAATAATCAACTTAATGGGAAATTCATCTAATGATAAGCCATCTTTTCTCACGATAAAGTCTCTCAACTGGCTATAAGTGACACTTCTTTTATAGTATCTTAAGTCTTAAGATATTGCCTCTCCTTCGATGCTTTCAATTCTTGTTCCTATAATCTTATTTCACTTTTCTTGCTCTACTTGTATCATGAATTCAGGATAATTAACTCAATGATCATTGACTGAGCAAAACTGTCGCAAACTCACTATCATTGCTGTCATCAACTCAGTCATCGTAATCATTGTATGGTTTCCGTTGGCTGTCTTAAGCTAATATCAGACTAAACGGGTGGTACTCTTATTATGCTTTTTGGGCGTATAGATGCTCACCATAAGAACTATAATTTTTATACTTAATTTTTTCAACTGCCATATAATAATCTGGGAATCAATTGGTGCCCTTCACTCGTCAATCAAATTTTTATTAAATTAATTTATATGTATAGTTATGATGAATATGCATAATGTCTAAAAATATATAATATATAATATACTTTTGACATCCAAAAGACTAAAACAAATCGTCGAAAACAAGAATAAAACTGGTTTTATACTTAGTTTACGATTTATATCAAATCTAACTGTAAGTGAATATCGTATTCAAACCTTTTTCCTCAAAATAAATATAATGAGTTTCCTTGAGGTCACAAAAAACTATTGGGTGCAACACATGCATAGACAGATAGATTTCTAAAGGAGTGGGAAAATGATGACTTCTTTGGAAAATCGGCTTTTTCTGGTAAAAGAGCCAAAAAATTTTTTACTTAAAATAGCGCAATGAACTAATTTATTACACTTAAGCTACAACTGTTCAAACATTTTAAAAATATGTTTGCATTTATTTTCTTTTTTCTTTTCTAATTTTGTTCACACTTTTTGTGACTCAAACGTTGAACGCATCAATAATTTATCATTTTCTATGTAAGAAAATAACTTTTTCTCATTATAAGAACGAATTGAAAAAAATTTTAAGTGCGAAAAAGTACTGGCACTTGAGCTGAATATAATTAAAAAAATTGCTGTAATTCTTGAGCAATGAATGATTCAAATTTTTCAAATAGTTTTATAAATTTGATGCTTTAAAAGAGAGAAAGCATGAAATAAATTGAACATTGAATGAACAGTTATTTTTAAGAAAATTTATTTTTAAAACTGTAAATTTAGCACTTTTTTCATTACCTCAATTGATAAATGAAACTATTTTTTACTTTCATGTTATGCTAATCTATTAGAATCTATTCACAGCAGTCAATGATGTGTTGAGCCGTAATGACCTCTTATGACCTTTTATTATACTTATAAATCATTTTATGATGGATTTAAATTTAATTTTATTGCATGATTGAAAAATTAGACGGTTCGGGATTATAAATAAATTTCTTTCACACTTTGCATATTAAGTTCATTACAATAACTTTTTCTTAAAGTCACGATAAAAAAAATAAAAACAGTTTTTCTTTCTCTAAAAGAGTGAAAAACTACCTTAAGTTCATTACAATGTTTATAAAATCCATTCGAATCGCATTTAATATGAAACTAAACCTTGCATTTCCTTCTATTTTATTATGATTAAGTGCTTCGACCTTTTAAATGATTATTTCAAACGTTTTTCGCATTAACTCTCAGTTTTATTTCACTATTAAATTATAAGAAGGAATTTTTTCAAAATACAAGTTCAGACTGTTAAAGGGATAAGCCTTTAAAAGAGGTTTCAATCAGACTAAATGGATTCGAATGGGTTGTCTAATGAACATTTTTAAAATTAAGTTATTTGATTTTCAACTAATTTGAGAAATTAAGAAATTCTTATTTAAATTAATTCTAAATTCTTAACGATTTAAACTTTTTACTAAAACCTGATTTTAAAAAGAAAAAAACTAAAACATGATAAGAATTAATTAATTTTTTTATACTTATAAATATCTCCTATTCTCGATTCAGTTAAATAACACAATAAACTGCAGAATATTTGCTTTAAATGAGATAAGATGTGATAGAATTGAATTTTTAATAGAAACTCATTTCCTTTAAAATAAACTTATATTTAAAAAACAAATTTCATTTTCTGTCTAACATTTTTATTTCTCTTATTTGGCAGATAAAGATGCTTTGGTTGCCAAGTATACTGTACAATATGCTATTGTGTCAAATGCGAAGAGAAACGCAATTATTAAGCTTAAGAGCGAAATACAATTCTTTTATGTTATATAAATTGCAAACTTTTTCTTATTCTTTTTTCATACAATATATACTACAAAAATAATGCAATTTTTTCGTGTCAGCAGAGAATTGATCAGAACTTTCTAATAAAGAGTAGACTTAATCCAACTCCAATTACTTTATACCCTAAAACCTGTGACTATTTTTGTATATTCATAATGCTGTATATTAAATATGAGACAGAGATATTTCAATACTAAATCATATATTGTATTATAACTACATTTCTAGACAAACAGCACTGTTATAAATAGAGGTCGGTATCTGTATTCTAGAGTCTCGATATCGACCGGGAATTTGAAATCTCGATCCCGATATATAGTAAGGTCTGTCCACTTCAAGATTTTGCACTCTTCGCTTTATTAACACTGACGTCGCGGCGAACATAACAACATACCTAAAAATACAGAGACATCAGTGCTATTAAAGCAAAGAGTGTAAAATTTGGCACTGGAAAGGGTTTACTTTTAAAAATTTTAAAAGTCAAGACTCTCGGAAATACCAATCCCTAGTTTTAATATATTCATAAGCCATAGACAGCCATAGTGTTCCTTTTTGAAGAATAATTTTTTCAATAGTTTTTGTATTCACAATATCCTTAAATTTTTTATTATTAATTGAACAGTTTGCGAATTGTGATAAAAAGCCAAAAATTTTCATAAAATAAAATGTGAAATTATAAATATTTGAATAAAAACTAAAAACTTTAGGGCAAAACACAATAATGTAATACGAACAATTCATATAATTTGCTGCACTTCACTTTAACAATAAATCATAACTCGTCAAAACTGTGTGAATAGTGAGTGCGTGAACGGTTTCAATTTACTTAAATTGAATTAGGTTGCCAGTTTTAATTTGGTCGTTTCGTATGGATTGTTCAGATTTCGACCTCTCATTTATAAGTCTTGGTTATTACCTGAACATATTTGTCATAACCTGAATTCTGATTGAAGATAATTTTTAAAAGTTTTATATATATATTAAAAATAATAAACAACTGAATATGCGATACTATTAGCAATACTTCGAAAGAATTTTGATAATATAAAACTTTTAAATGAATTTTTAAGTGAACACAAAATATGTTTCACTAATTAAGATCTTTATTGAATTCATTCATAATTTAAAAATTTACGTTTTTTTATCATAAAATGAGCATAAGATGAACTCAAACAATGAGTTGGTGTTCTGGACCAGTTCGGGCGCAGGAAACCCAACATTTTAATATTACTTCATTTCGCTTAAACTTTTATTTGTATTCTTTCTCAGACTAAATAATAAATGAATAATGTCTTAAATATGATAATTGTGTTAACACTTACTTTTAATGTGCTTTCTTTTCTTTTATGATTTCTCAACTGATAGAATACAAGAAAACTAGTTATTAGACTGTTATGCCTGTTATGCCTGTTATGCCTGCCATGCCTTATAATTTGTTGCATACCTGTCGGCATGCAAATGAAAACTACTGTTAAATGCGTGAAAAAACAAAGAAAACGTTTTACTTTTTTAACTGTGAAGTACTTTACAAAAGCTAAACAATTGTGTCCTTCGATTCGTTACGATAATTGTTTTCAAATGAATCTACAATTCGTAGAAATGCTTTATCGTAAATGACATTCAGCTCAGAAAATGTAATTTCCTTTCTGTAAAATGAGATATCGATTGGTTTGACTCTCGAAATACATAACTTCTGAAAAGTCCCTTATTTTCTGATAAATTGAACAAAATATTCGATCAATGCTTTCATAAAACTCTAATTTAAATTCAAATCAATGAAAACTTTCAACAAGTATTCAATAGAGAGAGAAAAGAGATTTTCACTGAATAGGGAATAAATATTATGGAATACCTTCATCTGAGTACTAAACTTATTAATAGATCAGTTCCGCATCAAACCCCACGAAAAGTAAGTGGTTCTCAAATCAAAAAAAAAACTTTTCAACTCTTCTTTCTCTTTTTTAAAAATAAATTTTGTAAAAAATTTTTGTTCAACAAATTGATAAGAATTGCGATAAGTTTTTCTAATTTTCACGATTTTACTTATCTGATCGACAATTTTTTTTGCTGAACTTTTTTGATAAAAAAGTTTTTTCAAACTAAAAAATGTTTTTAAAAAATCGAATCAAATATTTAAATAAAATTAAAAACTTAATCAAACGAAAGGTTACGCCACTGTTTCATAACAAAAGTAGTCACAAGAGGTCGACAGTGAGTAAAGAGATTTATAATAGCATTAAATAGAGTGAAAAATAAAGTATTACTAAAAAATAATAAGTTTATAACATATTAAATGCCACGAAACAGAAACCGAAACATATGAATCACATGTAAATAATTGATAAATAATTGATAACACAATTGGGTGTCATTTCATATCAATAAATAATAAATAATTTTTTAAAACTAAAAAATAGATTTATTTGTTTGTCATATATTTTAATTGAGAGTTAATAACAATTAAACAAATAGTGTGATAATGAGTATGTCATCGATGCAGATGTCGTCGTCCTCTTCAGGCAATTATCACACGGACAACAACTTTGACACAAACCAAACGATAGAAAGCAATACCAATAACAGCAATGATTACAACAATTTGATGTCTTCGTCTTCGAGCCGATCGGGTGTGTCTTCGTTTCTGACCAACGCTTCCTCATCTCATACCAAACACGAAGACTTGAGGTCTATGTTGGAGAGCAATAAGGATGGACTCAAATTAGAGGCCATGAAAAGGATTATCGGAATGATAGCGAAGGGAAGAAGTGGTGAAACGCCGAGAGAACTGTTCGCTCACGTCGTGAAGAATGTGGTGACGAAAAACACAGAACTCAAGAAATTGGTTTATCTGTATCTGACTCGTTATGCAGAACAAGAGCAAGACTTAGCCCTCCTCTCAATCGCTACATTCCAGCGATCGCTCAAAGACCCGAACCCTTTGATACGGGCGTCGGCTATACGTGTCTTGAGCTCAATACGAGTCTCAATGATAGCGCCGATTATGTTGATTGCTATCAGAGACTGTTCTAATGATATGTCTCCTTACGTGCGAAAGACTGCCGCACACGCAATACCTAAACTCTATTCATTAGACGCCGACCTCAAGAATGAAATAATAGATATTATTGAACGCCTTTTGAGTGACAAGACGTCGCTTGTGTTGGGCTCAGCGGTGGCTGCCTTTGAAGAAGTTTGTCCGCAAAGATTCGATTTAATTCATCAAAATTACCGCAAATTTTGTTCGTTATTAGTAGACGTCGACGAATGGGGACAAATAATTCTCATAAATATGTTAATACGTTATGCGAGAACTCAATTTACTGATCCTAACGGTAAGAACATTACAGACGCAGAGTCGCCACCGATTGTAGACTCTGACCATCGAATGCTTTTGAGGAGCGCTAAGCCTTTGCTTCAAAGTCGTAATTCTGCGGTTGTTTTGGCAGTTATTCAGATGTATTTGAGTTTAGCCCCAAACAGTGAAATCAGCTCTATTATAGTTAAACCTTTGATTCGTTTATTACATTCTCATCGAGAGATCCAATTGGTTGTACTCAAAAATATCGTCACTTTGACTGCAATGACAGATGAGTTGAATGATAGCAATCAAAAAGCTGTCACTACTTTAAAAGAAAGTGAAGACTTAGAAAATGCTGAAGACGATGAGGACGAGGACCGGGTCTTCGATAACGTTTCGACAAAGAAGTGCATAAAAACCCTTTTCGAGCCATATCTGAAATCATTTTTTATAAAAGCCAAAGATAGCACTCAAGTGAAAATTCTTAAATTAGAAATAATTACTAATTTGAGTAATTCTTCGAATATATCATTAATATTACGTGAATTTCAAGCGTATATAATGAACTATCAGGAAGACCTGGAGTTCATGTCAGCTACTATTCAATCTATAGGTCAGTGCGCCTCAAGAATCAAAGAGATCGCTCCCATTTGTCTGAATGGACTCATTTCATTGCTTTCCAACCGTAATGAAGCGATTGTTGCGCAGAGTATTGTTGTTATCAGAACTCAAATCATAAACAAAGACGAATCAATCATTTCTATGATTATTAAACAAATCATTAAATTAATGGATAAAATAACGACACCTCAGGCCAGAGCTACTATTTTATGGATTTTGGCCGAGTTTTGTCATCGCAATGAGAGAGCGCTTAAGTACTCGCCAGACGTTCTCAGAAAAATAGCTAAAACTTTCTGCAATGAGTCAGATATTGTGAAACTGCAAGCTTTGAATTTGGCGGCAAAGCTCTACATCACTAACGAAAACACAGATCGAATCAAATTACTCGTTAACTTCGTTTTCAATTTAGCCAAATATGACTTGAATTATGACGTTCGGGACAGAGGAAGGATTTTGAGACAATTGCTGAATGACTTACCACTTGCGAAAAGAATTTTATTAACCAATAAATGTGTTCCCGATATTAGTAAAGCTGTCAGTACTGGAAGTGCTGATAATTCTGAGTTTAGAATCGGAACGTTATCTCATTTTATTGGACAGAAAGTGTCTGATTATGAAGAGCTGCCCGATTGGCCTGAAGTTCAACCTGACCCTAGTGTTAGAGCTAAACACGACTCTTTCGAAGAACCGACCTTTGCTTTGGTCAGCATTAAGGAGAATAGTGTTAAGAGAAAGAAAGAAAACGGGTTTTATAGCAGTGGCGAAAGTGAAGAAGAATCTGAAACTGATGACGAAGACGATGATAATAGAAGTGACGATCTGTCCGATGAAGAAAGTGGTAGTTTAGAGGATGAAAGTGATGAGGACTACGATGAAGAAGAAGAATCTGATGAAGAAGATGAAGAGGAGAGCTCTTCAGAAGCGTCTGATAGTGAAAGTAGTGTTGAAGTGAAGCCAATTTCAAATCCACGTCCTGTGAAAGCAAACGCAACAAATTTGATCGTAAAGAAAGAAGAACTCAACGAACGAAAAGCTAAACCGAAAGCCACTAAAGAAAACAAACCAATTGCAAGCACTGCTCCAGCCGTTGATTTATTACTCGATTTGGACGACATGTCTTCGATGCCAACCAATGCTTCCATTCTTTTGTCTCCAATGGGTTCGCTTCCAACGCAGGCAACGCCCACCCCTTCAGGCCCGTATCGAATTGTTGAGACGGCAGAAAAAATCCCGACAACAACTTATGAGTTGATTGCATTGACTGCCAAATTCAAAATTATTTATCGTTTTCCACGAATGCGTGAAGGAATACAAACACTGGTTGAGCTCATCATCACCAGTGATGTCGACGAGACCATGACTATAAGTGGCGCCAATTCTATAGAATTCAAAGGCTTGCAGGGAAGCGAACCATCACTTAAATTAACTTCTGGTGAAGTAAAATTACTAACACTTGGAATTGATTTCAATGAGTCGCCCTCACAAGGAATTGAAATTACAATTAATAACGCACTTAAAGCAAAATTAGTTGCGCCTATCGGTGAAATATTAACACCCGTTATATTCTCTGATTTGGAGAGCTTTAAGTCAGAACAGCTTAAGCTCAAAGGTATGAACGAAGTCGTCGAAAAAATAACACTAAATAATGAATTAAGAGATGATTTAATCAGCGATACATTACTGAAAAACGCAAACTTAGGAACCAATAAGTTTTTTGAGACAAATATACTGAGGTTTTCCGGGGCGACTCTCAAATTCAAAAGTTTAGTTTTGGTTACAATTGAGAAACAGGAAAATATTATTAAGCAAACGGTTAACTGCGAAAAAATGATAATCGGATCAATGCTATCAAAAATTCTTAAAGATTCCTTTCTTAAGCTATAGAATCAAATGAATCGTATTTTGTTTATCAAAATTATATTATAATAAAAAAGTTTAATTTTAATTGAAATAATTTTATTGCTAAATAAATAAGAATTATCAAAATAAATAAATTAATTGCAATTCATTTTTCTTAACTAATTACTTGTTCAACTCATAAGTGCCGTCGCTCTCAACCAATAAATTATTATTAGTTTTGTCTTCTTTTATCTTAAAGTCGTCCACAAACTCATCGAGTGCTGCATTGATTTCTTCAATAGAGTAAGAAATTCTTTTCTTAAGACTCTCCGCATTTGTTAAGAGCTCATTAATACGTTTTGGGCTTACAATTGGTTTCCATTGAAATATTTTCTTTAAGTTTTTGCCTTTTATAGGAATCCTATAGAGTTTATTCGCAGTTTCGTTCAAAAGAGCGCTTTGATCATTGGCTGTGTTTATTAAATGAGTAACGAATCTTTGAGTCTTGAGCAGCAACATGTCAAAGAAGAAAAGTCGACCTCTTCTTGAAGCCTTATATAGTCGTTGAATACGCAAATCAAGCTCTTCGAGTCTGGGGATTAATGTTATCAAACAGTGTTCCGCAATCTTTAATGAATTCATTTGCTGGTGAAATAGGTTTATCTCTATATCATTGAAGGTCTTCTTCTTCTTTCGTTTGTCATAACGTTTTCTCCCTTTTATAGCTGGACTTTCAAAGTTCGGCTTCTTTTGGTTGAACTTTTGTTCATTTTGTGACGAAATAGTTGTGATGTTGTTCTTTGTCTTTCTCTCATCGAATACATTTGTTTGTACAATAGGTTTGATTGTCAATTGCACGCTATGTTGTGAATGCCTTGACTTCAATTTGATTTTAGATTCATTTTTAGGCTGAGAAGAAGTCACAAGGTTTTCAACTGTGAGTAACCGATCCTCTATTGTTGTCGGATATGTGGTCCATGAAAAGACATTATTTAAACAAATCACTAAAAAGTATAAAAGAAGAGAAAAGTTTGTAAAACTTGTTATATATTAACAATTTTTAAACAGGGAAATACGTACTGTGAAAGTATACGATTAAGATGAGTAAACTTTTTATCCTCATATTTCTTCATAAGTTATAAACGCTTTTATCAGTCAAGTTCTTCATATATTTGTCAGTGAT
>JAUJYT010001339.1:0-11934 GCA_033996565.1 Nanhermannia nana
TATGATTAATATAAGTTACGATCACTGTTCAATGATTTGCCCAAATCGGTAACACTTCCGTGATATGAGAACTGTGTGAAGTAGGGCTGTTCCGTAATTTCAGTTATTGAATTAAGTGAACCTAATCGTTGGGCTGGTGTCAGTTGTGCTGGTCTTTCAGTAAATTCTTCATCGAAATAACGAGTGTCAGTATCACAGGTCACTCGAGGCTTAAAAGGAGGCGTAATCTAAATATTTATAAATTTAGAGTCAAATAACTTTCAAAATTATAAATAGCAGTCAAACAGACCTTCTTCTCGAGTAAGTCCTGCCAATGAACGCCTCTGAAGAATGGGTGGCACATAATTTCTTTTGCGTCTTCTGGTCCGCCACCAAGTCTTTTAAGCGGATCTTTAATTAGCAGTCCCTGTAATAAGCTTTTTGACTCAGCCGACAGGGTTTGGGGGAATTTCACTTCTGAAAGAAGTATGAGCTTAAAGAGAACGCTGCGGTTTAGGTCATAAAAAGGTAGTCTTCCGCACATCATCTCATACATGACAACTCCGAGTGCCCACCAGTCGACCTATCAATTGTATTAAAAGAATATATTCGTCATAAAATTCAAAATTAATTATAACCACTGAATTGTAGCCAGAGGTGGGGCTAAGGGTGCTGTAGACCCACCAGAAAATTTAGAGATATTATTTGTATTGAATAAGTTTGATCCTGCAATTAATAGATGTATCTTTTTATTTGGTTTTCAACTTGAATTCGCTGAAAACCTGTTTTAAAATTATTTACAATAAAGCTCTAAATTGAAAAAAAAATTTTTAACCCCACAAGAGATAAAATACTGGCCACAGCACAGTATATCCATTACCGCGCGTCCATAATCGTTATATTTAAGAACTTCTGGAGCCAAATATTCAGGTGTACCGCAAAATGTATTAGTGGTTGCGCCAAAATTGATATCTTCTTTACATAAACCAAAATCAGTGATCTTTATATTTCCCGAATTATCCAACAGTATATTTTCGAGCTATTATACGGTCAAACAATTGATTAAACATTAAATAGTATTATCATCTAATGGTTGTATTCTAATATTTGCCTATTTATTGAGTGATAAGTTAAATGAAAACATTCGAGAATCTCATAATAAAGCAAATATAAAAAACGTTTTCTTAAAAGTGATTAACCTTTAAATCCCGATATATAACACCGCGAGTGTGCAGGTATTCGAGTGCCAGTAAAATCTGCGCCCCATAGAAACGGGTTCGGTCTTCACTGAATATTCTTTCAAGAGATAAATGAAAATAGAGTTCGCCTCCATTGACATATTCCGTGACAAAGCATAATCGATCGTCGGTTTGAAAGCAATACTTCAAAGACTTTAATTATACAATATATTAGAAATTGTGTGAGTTTTATGTTTTAAACATTAAAATAAGATCAAAAGTACTGTATTTACTATCAAAAAGGGGTGATTTGTATTTCGGAGAACTCTGTTTTCAGTTAAAGTGTGTGTCACTTCATCTTTAACTATAACTGTTTTCTTCTTAAGAAATTTGATGGCATATAAAAGTGAGGTTTCTTTTTCTCGGCATAATATCACTTTACCAAAGGATCCGATTCCCAGAACTTTAATAAATTCAAAGTCTTCTAAAGTCTATAAATATAATAATAAATTAAATGTATTGACAAAAATAAAGTTTAAAGATAAAAATCTAGCCTTCAATTGATTATTCAATATAAATACAAATGACATACAATTTTTTTCTCTCTCGAAGGTCTGGAAGTCGTCTGCACACGATCACGATATTCACCTCGAGTCCTATTTGAGTATATAATTTCGAGCTCACCCTCTTTGACAGCTAGCTTTCTGGCCACTGAAGTGATGGCTTCACACCATTCATCCCTGTCCTCAACGCTTTCCACGTGAAACATCCTCTCTTTAACAGAAGTCCATTGAAGACCTCTTATAACTAATGTAAAACTTTTAGGTTTATTTGTTTTCCTGATCTGACAGCCCCTGACTGTGAAATTGTTGAGCGGGTCAGCGAATTCATGTTCGGGTTTGTTCTTGAATCCAATGAGAGACCCGTCTTCCAAAAGCATGAAATAGCGTTGCCTCCAATTCTTGATGTGTACGCCTTATTGTTAATTGATTTGAATGAAAGTACAGTTGAAATCAATTGTTGTGTTACCTCTTTTGCAAAGCCAGCCCTCCTTCACCACAGCAGACAGTGGCCGAGGAATCACTTGTTCGATAGACATCGAAGGTATTGCTGTCTGTGAAGATGTTATCCTTATATTAGAAGTGGTTTCGCTCATATTGTGATTACTTGTAATAAGGGTAATAACATTTAAATCTTATAAATATCTCACAAATCTATGTCTTTTGAAACGTAACTTATCTGCGATTAAAAATAAGTGACTTTTAACGCTAAATAATACCCAGATATTAAGGTCCACTTTCTAGTTTTAAATTCAATGTTATGGGTTTTCCCTAATAACTCAAGGTTTAACGACTATCATTCATTTGAACTCTATTTCTGAACCCTAATGTTTGTCTCAATTACTTTCTTATGATTTTTTTTAAGATTCAGAACTCGTTAGTTAAGAAAATAAATCGATTATACAGTTATTTTTAAAACTTATTAATAGACTCAAACTTTTAGCTAAAAAGCAAAACCAATGATTTTAATTTAAAAACTTATGTCTAAAAATAAGTTGGATAACTCTTTTTAAAATGCAATTCTCAGTTTTTATATAAACTCAATTAATTATAAATAATAAACTAAAATATTTACTAACTTTGAATCAGTTTAAACTTTATTTAAAGCGTTCAACAAAATAAAAATGAATGAAAATTCGTTGTTTTAATCAAAAATTTGTTACATATAGACTGAAAATGTACAAACAGTTTATACTCAGTTTCTAACGTTTTATGATTGATAATCAAAATACCGGTAATTATTGAAAATAAACATGCTACATCATTACACTTACAATACACGTTATTATGTTATTTAACTAATACAGGGCTTTCAAACTGCGGCCCGCGGGTCAAATCAAGACCATTAAACGAAAATTTCTGTTCCGCAAAATATTGTACTGTTGTAACAGTTTGCCCACAAAACAGTAGTAACTATTGGATACTCAATTCTATTCAGCGAATTCTCAGTTACGCAGAATTAACTTTCATCGGTTACATTCTTTAGTAGCAGTGTCTTATGCTTTTTATGAACCGAATGTTTGACAATCACTCAACTTACAGAACTTACCGGTATCATAAATCCTTTGACTCATTAGTTAGAATAATATGCCACAGTATCTGTCATACTGTCAAAGCAAACTGGTTCTCCACTTATGTAACCAATTTTTGATTGTAATAATAAACTATTTCAAATACAATATTTCCCTCATTTTATTCACCGTTTAATGCAAAATTAGGTTTTAGCAAATCATTATTAAGTAACCCACAGATTCTATGAGATCTATAATGTTAAAGTGTTTGGATTATAGCAAACCCGAATTTAGCTAAACCCACATTATAGTAATCGATTCTCAGAGTAAGCATCACACTGACAGCCTTTCGATTTTAGCAATTTTATTATTTTTCAATTCATTTAAGTGTGCGGTTCATCAAAATTTATATTATATATTATACTTCAATTTTAAAAATTATTTAAAAAATTTAAAGCTAACATTATAAGAGGTGTAGGGTGTATCGCATTATTAAAATATCATAATATCCCAATTTCTTGGTGGGAATCTTTAACCCATATTCAGATTTTATTAAAAACTTTTCTTAACACAAACGAGTTACTAAAATCGGGGAAATACTGTATTACTATTTTTATATTGCTTTTCTGTAATTTGATCTGTTTTTCTGATAAAATTTTTGTATTACTCGTTCTCATATGTCTTTATTTTCTATAAAAACATTTAAATAACAGTCAACACAAAAGTGGCGAATAATAATTATTGGGACTAATTATTAGTCCCCTTTCGTTAACTACAATGGAAGTCCACTTTCTCTTAAATTTACTGAAAATCTAATAATTAGTAAATTACTTAAAGTAATTATTATCTATTTAATCAAATTGTCATTAAATAGCTTTTTGTGAACATTTATTTAGAATAAATTATAATAAGTGAGAGAAATATTACCGGAAAGTGCGATATTAAAGCCCATGGGCTTTAATTCGATTTTTAGGTATTTTGGACAAAATTTTTAAGAATCTAATATAGGCCCAGGGCTTCTATTTTTGCACTTATCATAAAAAATTACTTCATTTTTTATAAAAATTAATTATGTACTTAGGCTAGATTTCACTGAACCTGATCCTAGGTTCTCAAACTTTGAGGCTGAACCTAAAATAGAATCGATTGTAGTTTAATTATTTGAATGATATAATTTAGAATTTAAAGTAAACACAATATAAAGAATAATGCTCAAATACAAATCTAATTAAAATTATTGTAGATCATTTGTATATAAACTCAAAAACGATCTTGAGCTGGGCTTAAGCATAGGCTAGTCTGACTTAGGAGCATTTTTGGATCATTATTAAATGCAAAAAATTTAGCAAAATCAACAAAATTAAATAAGTCTGATTATTAGCTGCAATTTATTCATAATACTGTTAATAAGATTAGAAAATTTTTCAAACATTTTTGAAATTTTAATTTTATTTTCTTTTAAATATGAAACTTAATAAAAGCTCATATTCCTATTATAAGCCCATAGGGAGTGGGCTTTAATATGGAAATATCCGGTGTTATTTAAATAATTAACATATTTTTATCTTATAAAAAATGCATTAAATATCTTAAATCTAAAGTTATAAACAATTATTTTTTATATTATATTAATTTACAGTATAGTTATGTTGACTTTTAGTAAAATAACATCGAAATTATAATTATTTGGGTTAATATACAATAAAAAAGAAATACAGTATTTAAAAAATAGTTACAAATAAAGTAAATTCGATTCAGTCGAGTTCTGAGAACGGAATCGAAAGCTTATTGGTTTCAAAGTAATCGTTTGCGTCAAAACTAATTTCGTCTTTTTTGAAATTATTGTCAATACTGTGATAAACATTGACAATATTAGCTTTTATTTGATATCTTTTCACAATTTGCTTATCAATTGGATCAGAGCTTAGATTATGATTGAGTGCTTTATTAGTCTTTAACACTTTATTGCGTTCAAACTGAACAGTCATCAGAAATGGTATTTTAATTGAGCACTTATTAGGCATTAATAACCAGAAACAGAATAACAGAATCAACAAAAGCGCACAAAAACTGATGAAAATAAATACGGGAATAACTAAATAAATGGGAATATGACTGAAAAATCTTGAGATGAATAGACCTGTAATTAGATGCAAAAAATATATAAATTAATATTATAAGAGATAACAAAGAGATTTAATATTTCAGTTAATTAATACCTAAAAAATGACCCAAAGGTTTAAGTGGTGTGAAAATGAAATCAGCGAACAGTTCACTAATAGCTGTCAACGGATTTATTTCCCAAAACGGGTCGACAGTAACCGCTCGATAATAATCATCTCTTCGGGACTCAAACGAATACATATAATGCCTGAGCCATGACATGAAACTCATTTGATCGCATCGGTTGAGACACTCTTTGGGGGCGTTTATGACAGCGGACTGTTTGCGACTCAACTCAATTAAGTATAATTGTCTCCACTTCCAGAGTATGGCTATTAATACACTTATTATTATTATTATAATTAATACACTTTTAGGTTCAAATAACTTTTTCCACTTCATTGTCAATAAAAAGTTGTTTCTAAACAAATATTTTGTTAAGAAAATTGTTATTAAAAATGTAGTGAAATATAAAAGCATTTTAAATGTATTAAAACATAATTCAATAATCTTTTGGTAATTATTTGAGTTTTGGTTCAATTCATTGTTATTAATGACAACTATTTTGTCGATTAAGTCATTAATAGTGTCTTCAAATTCTTCCAATTGTTCGCAATTGAGATGATTATAATCTTGTGGTAAATATTGTCTCAAAATGTGTACATTTCTTGAGGAGATCTCAGTCTTGAGCTGTAATAGACTTTGAGTTGAATTGTCGGCAATTAATTGCAATCTATTTAATAGCAGTTTAATTGAATTCATAACAAAATGATTGACACGACTTTCATCACTACAAGTGTTTGCATTACTATTACTATTAGTGTTACTTTTTATTAAATTATTAAAACTTTTGTAATAATTGTTATTATCATTAAAATTATTGTTTTGGTCGTATTTCTGTTGCGGAGTATATAATAAAAGCATAAAATACATAAAATTTGTATATAATGTTAACATTTTTAATAAAATTATAAAAGTTTCAAAAAATGATTGTTTTTGTAAACAGTGATGTAATTGATAACAAATATTACGTAAATATAACGCTTATATACATTAATATAACGTTAGGTTTACGTTGAGTTTTGGTCGCTAAAGCTTACGTTTCTTTAGTTTTTGTGTTTGTTTTATTGCGCAGTCTATTGGTGCAGTTATGTGTTTTGAGTTCAATAAAACTAATTTTCTATTTAGTCATTTACTGTCTAAAATCTAAAACTAATTTACTTTTTTGAACCAAAGACTAAGAGATCTACTGATAAAAAATGTTTCTATAATTAATATAAAGCAATTAATTTGTTCTCTTAATAGCTCTGTCACAAACTTGATTTGAACCCCTTTCACATTTGAACTTTCAAGTTAGAGAGTAGTGATAGAAAGGGACACAAATTTGATTGCCATTCCCACTCACGAAAAAAGCATTCCCATCCCATCCCATTCCCATTATTCCCATTGCTTAAAACTAGTTTTATTTAAATTATATTTTTTAAGTATTTATAACTATAATAACCACAAATTGTGGCACATATTTATATATTTATATATTATTATAAAATGGACACTTGTTTCGGCAGCTAATTTGCATTCCTTCTTAATCACTTGTGGATGAGTTTAACATTGAAATTCAAATTTTTAAGATTTGCTTCGCAGGGAATATCAAAAGAGAAACGGGACCAACAATTTTATTGTCCTTTACTTTTATAAACTAAACAGTTCTAAATAAATTATAAAAATAACCACAACTAAAAACATTGTTGAATCAAAGTATTAATACTCTTATAATTTAATTTATTGAATATTAATTAGTATCTATCATTTATTATTTTATTTTAAATATTACACTTAATAATTATGTTAAAATTTTCTAATTCAATAAAGTTTTGATGTTATTAAGTTTTAAAATTCTGATTTCCATTCCCACTAATTTTTGAGATTTCATTCCCATTCCCATCCCATTCCCGTTTTCTATCACTACTAGAGAGGTATCAACACATTCAACACACAGACTCTGAGGTTATGATCTAAGGCAGCGGTTTTCAACCTGGGGTACGTGTACCCCTAGGGGTACGCGAGCTCTCGTCAAGGGGTACGCGAAAAAATTCCTGTAATGGCGGACAACACATTTTTTGATCCCGATTTTTCAATAAATAAATAAGTACTTAGAAAAGACCATATTTTCCATCTATATGTATTCTAACCCTGTCTCAGATGGGGGTACGCTGTACACTAAATTTTTGCAAAGGGGTACGCGGCCTAAAAAGGTTGAAAACCACTGATCTAAGGTATAACAATTGATTCGGCCCTAACATGATGTAGGACAGGTTCGACACAGGGAGCCTTCAATTTATGGCATATTAACTGTATGTCTCAGTTTCCTAACACTCTGAGTCTTCATATCCGGAACTGATAAAATATTCCTCAATAAAAATGAATGACAGGATAACATATTTTTGAATAGGATAACGTTTGCATTGTATTCACTTTTAAAAGTTTCAAAATTAAATAGATTTTGAATAATTTTTTAACAATGATTCTCAAGTGAAAGTCAGATTATATTTCTTGTAAACTTTGAGATCAGAGTTTGCAAATATTTAAATTCCAAGAGAGATTCCACACATAAGTTTGGAGTTGGATGGCTTGGACACGTTCTCCGGATGCCACCCGAAAGATTGGTCAAACAAGTCCTATTGTCAAATCCAGTCGGGACCAGACCCAGGGGTCGTCCTCGGAGAAGATGGAAGGATCATGTGTCCCAAATCTGCTCTGCTCTGCTTTCTCTGGACAACTGGGCCGATATTGTATCCGCGGCGGAAGATTGAGATCTTTGGGGTTTAACTCCGCGACCCTAACGGAAAAGCGGGCCCGAAAATGAATGAATGAATGAATGAATGAGTTTGGAGTTCAAGCATTTGATACTGACGTGCCTTCAAAAGTAGATTAAAATAAAAAGATTTCAATTCTTTGAACAAGTATTATGATTGCAATTCACACATAACTAGTGTCACATTTGTTAGTCTTTAGTGGTCACTAATTTGGTTGCATTAGTCTTGAAACTCAAAATTGAGTGTAAGATTAAAGGGTCGGCAGAGGACTAAACTAAAGCTCTAAAGAACTCAAATATTTTAGTATTCATTTAGTTGTTTAGTCCTCAAAATGTGTGTTCTATTAAATTAATTGTAAATATTATTTGAAACAAAATTTTTTATTTAAAGTGATACAGTATATAAGGGAATCATAAAATACAATTAAAGTGTTATAATATTAAATTATTATTTTAAAGACTGACTGTATTTTTATAATACATTATTTTCAATGAAATACTCAAAAAAATTATGTAAAATATTTAAATATTGTCACGACTTTACACTTTAGTCCTGAGCCCCGGTCCTGAGGCTACAAATTTTTATAGTCCCCATTCGAGACTATGATTAAAGGACTATAATTAGTGGCTGCACTTCAACTCACATAATATTAATTCATATAAAAATATCTGACATAAAAATGTGTGACACAAACCGTTTTACATTGAATAAAAACTTTGGTTTTAGTCATTCTATAATAAAATGTCAGTCGACTGTATTCAGCGATTATAATCACTCAATAGCGGTACAAATTCTCAGTATTTAGTAAATAACTAATACAGTAGACTCTCATTATAATGAACGACCAAATGCAAGAAAAATCCGTTGGCTATATCCGGAGTTAACACTATAACATTGTCGGGTATAGTCAACCAAGTTTAGGGTCTAAAGCTGTTCACTATATCCGACGAAACTATAACGAGAGTCTACTGTAATAATAATAATTGAATGATTAAAGCTTTAATGTAATTAAAAATTAAGCGCATTATTTCAAGTATTGTTCACAAGTACAGTATAAGTCATTTACAACAGTTACTTCTCTTTTAGTAAGATCACTATTCTATTGAACTTAAATATTAAAACAAAATTTCGTTAGAAATAATTTAATTCTACTCTCAATTATATATTTGAAAACGTTTGAGCTTAAAAAGGGTTCTACGAAATGAGATACTTATATAATAATAAACAGGATGAATGTCACATATTTTTATGCTCGAAATGATTATATCAATTAATTAGAAGTTAGTGGAAGTGTTGCCCTTTAGTCCTTTAAAAGCACTACTTCTGGTTCTATAACTGTTGGGTTGAGAGTATGTGTTTTGCATTAATATGTTTGTCCCGAATGCATGTTTGCATTGGCCTTAAACATTAGCTAAAGTACAAATAAATAGAAAACAATATAATCATTAGCGCTAATGTACTGCACATTAAATTAAAGCTAAAATTATATTACATTCGCTCTGTATTGTTGTACATTCAAGTTATTCACTTGTTTCGCAACTTTTTGATACATCGCAGCCAACACGGGATCATTTGGTTTGACAGACATCTAAAATCAATTATAAACTCAATTGATTGCATTTAAATATTGATATGATATTAATTGAAATAATAGCTGACCTGCATTTCGATTGACTGCATCTCTTTCTGACACGACTCCAGACCTGAACTGATTATACTATACATACGTTCAATCAATGATTGCGAATCAATAGAACTATAGAGTCCTTTCACATATTTGACAATATCTTCGAGAGACATAACATCATAACCGGGCAAACCATTGGCCACCGCCTGTTGTGGCTGTTGCTGCTCTTGCTGTTGTTGCTGTGCTTGTATGTAAAGCTGCTGTTGTTGTTGTTGCCGAAGATCTGCCTGTGATTTAAGTGATTTGATTATATTAAAAAACATCTGGTTTTGTAACACATTATCAAAGAGAGAAATACTATTACTATTACCATAAACTGCTGTTGATATTGTTGATACAGTTGTTGCGCGTACTGCTGTTGATACTGCTGTTGTTGATATTGTTGCGCATATTGTTGTTGGTATTGTTGTTGTTGTCTCAGTAGCTCTTGTTGTCGTCGACTCTGCTGTTGTTCTCGACGCAGAGCTGCGTCTCTGTCCTGTTCGTACTCATCCCACGCTTTCTTGTCTTCTTCTGCCATAACTGGTTATATCTGGTTCGGGTTTAATTATAATTACAAATACAATATATGAATGATTTGCTTTTCTTATGTATTTTCACAATCAAAGCTTTTATTCAAATGCTTTTTAACTTAAAATCTCAAACAATTCGTTTCAATTCAAGTAATTCTTTAATTAATAAATATTTAAGTCTTTTTTGGTTCACTCCAAATGACATCAAAACAAATAAAATTATTAAAATGGTTACCAATGAAAGCAATGAATACATGAAATACTCAGTCTATAAGTCCTGCCATTTGGGTCTCGCGGCAGAAGTTTGTATTAACAGTTCATTTAAATATTGATAACCAAAACATATGACAAATAAGACCAAAATGTATGCAAACAATAAGTGATGTCAAACATGTCACAAATGACGGCTAAACTCTATTTGCGCGACATTTTTAAACTTTAATTTCATTTTATATTCTTAAGTCTTTAGTTTTAAATTGAAAACTATTTTAATTAATTCTCATGTTATTAAATACTTTCAAAAAGCAGAAGAAGTATTGAATACTATCAGATATTTCTCTCAACTCAAAGAACTTCACTTAAGTTTATCTGATTCGGGACACAAGAACTTCAAAGAAATAAGTCTTAAATCACTTAAAGATTGCAAACAATTAATTCATTTATTTCTAAATTATCCGAAACTAAGCGATAAAACTTTCAAAAATATTGACAAATATTTACAGAAATTAAATCATTTCTATATCAAAACCGAGGACTTTATTACTAATCAAACTATGAATTCATTATCGAAAATGAAAAATTTGAGAATTATAACAATCATTACACAGGATTTTCAATTGATTGAAGGCTCGAATGAGTATAATGTGGAGAATGATTGGCCACAAATTACAGACTCAGGAGTTTGTGATTTTATTAATAACTGTCAATCAATAGAATCGATTGGTTTGAAGAGAGGACTGAATATAACACCGAATATAACACATGAAACTATTGAGGCCTTAATAGGACTCGCGCTGAAAAAGCCTCGAATTTATTTCAATCATTATTTCGGAAGAGAAGTTGTGGAGAGAACTGATTCGCCTGCAGTTCATATGAAGGCATACAAACAATTGCCAAATAATTTGAAAATAACTTTTGACTGCAATTATTTTCCACATTTTCCGAAAACTGAGTCATCATTTGTTCGTTTAATTGATTACATCGATTGCAAGAAAAACTTTTATAAACAATAAAATGTTGATTATATGAATAGAAGTAATAGTTTCTAATAATCATCACTTTATTTTAGTCTACAACACATCCAAAACTATTAATTATTTTAGAGCTATAGTTTCGGGACATTTATATCAAAGACTTCTATATATAGTAATAATTATTTAGTTCACAATTTCTGTCTAATAATAATTTTTATTAATTTAGAGTAAAAATAAGACTTATTTTCAAAGACTTTCAAAGATTTTCAAATAATACTTAGTATTATTTAATTCTCAAAACGATAGAGGTATTAAAACCCAAATTATTTTTACAG
>JAUJYT010001340.1:0-11927 GCA_033996565.1 Nanhermannia nana
TAAGTTATTATCATTAATATTTACTTAATTTAAGGTATATTTTTAGTGAATTGCTTTCTCTTTCATTTTGGTCCAGTACTCTATCCTGATATTTTTGGTTGGGGTCAGACATAGGAAAAAATAGAAGAGTTTGCATTTTAAAAATTGCCACAGACCTTCTACACATTGAAATGATTGGGGACATGGACCCCCTTTGCCCGTAGCGCTGGGTACGCCACTGTATTCATCCCAAAGGGCAAGCTTTTAATAGAAACAATATTAAATTTTAATAAAAATAAATTTCAGAGAAATATTCACTTAATATATTAAATACCTGTGAAATACTGACTTACCCTTAATTTTAATTTATTTACAATGATTTACACGTATTAATAAACTTTGGTAAATAAGTCCTAATAATCTTAATCGCATAATAAGTAACAAACCCGTAATCATTTACCGTTAAATATATTCATTTATGTAAATGTTATTCTATAGTTTTGGTGCATTTTTTTTAACTACAAAATGTTATATGATTTTAGAGTGAATAACAATTTTTGTATCTGACAACTCAGTTGTCAGATGTAAAGCCATTTACTTTACAAGTAAATAATATATTAGTCAAAAGTTAATAATTCATTTTGATTTTCAAATACATTGAGATTCTACTGAAAAAAAGTTAATATTACTATTTTTTTTATCAATTTTGAGCTGAAAGTGTCTTAAGTTTGACTGATCTTTAAAAGTTAGTCTTATTAATGAAAAAATTGACAATTGATGAGAAACGTTGTATAGATCGTGAGCTATTATAGTCAAAAAATCTCACGAATCTATAGGTATAACAGTTTCTTTTGACTGTATTGTTATTGAAAATCGATTCTCATATCCAGTACTCTTATGTGATTTTGGCTCAAACTTAATTTTTGATTGAAAACTTGTCCTAACCCATTATACAAAACATCGATCAGTTCTTTACTTCTAAATTCAATGATTGATTAATAGTTAGTATCAGTTATTCTTAACCAAATAGGCACTCATTTTATTCATTTAAAGTCAAGTTAATAAGAATTTAAACTTAGATATTAAGGGACTTTAAACCTTACTTAAAAGCAGTTTAATAGACAATACTTAAAAAGTGGACTACTATATGAAATTGAGAAATGGTTATTGAACACCAGTTTAAATATAGGCATAAATGAGATAAAATAGTTATTTACTGAAAGCCACGAAAAGCGAATCAAACTGCTGTATAAGTGATTTTTAAGGATGAGATCACTCACAGACTCGCAATATAGCGTGTTTACAGCAGTCAATCAATGTATATATCATTCTTCACAAGTTTTATTACTAATATATACCATAAATATAGGCTTAAGGACTAGATTTGATACTCTTTATGACCCATTAGTTAGTAATTATCAGTTGCGGATCAGTTGTAAGTAAAACTCGGACAGATTTAAGTAAAAGCCAATAAATGCTTTCTATTTAGATGAATGAAACAATTTTATTAAATATAACTTATTGTTGTAATATGTTATTGACCTGCCCTTAAGGTAGTGCTATTAGCTTACTATTGGGCTTCTGGTCCGCGTTTGGCGTCATTTAATGCAAAAGAAGTTCAAATTCAAAAGATTGAAGAGAGAGAGACCCTTCTTATAAACTGCATTTCGCTCTAAAATCATATACATGAGTGAGTTTAATGGTTGTGTTACATCGCTTGCGATGCTTGTGCTGTCAGTCAAGCGTCAATTCCTGCTTTTGCGAAATGTGGGCCTGACATACAGTGCTCTGAGCTCTCTTTCTATCTCTATCTTTCTCTAACTGAGCCTACAGTGAGCTTCTCATTCAAATAGTTGCGTTTCAATGCATTGCTCTAACAATTTATTGATAATATATTTCGCATTATATTTTTCTAAAATGTGTTTTTGAAACAAAATCAGTTTTCGAAGCTTAAAAAGTTATGTTTTTTCTTTTTGATGGGGCTATCGCTTCAAAGTCACATTAAGTCTGTTTGCCAACAAAGTATAACAACACTTCTTATATTTCAATGAAAGTATACTACAGTTTTGTTTTATTAATAAAACAAAAAAAATGTTTGGAAGTCTGTTTGATTCAACTTCTAAGAGGTTAAGACTGTTTTTTCTATTAAAATGTTTCAATTTATATCAATTTGGCCTCTTTTTAATGTGATTTCGTCTCAGTTACTGTTGGGATAAAAGTTTAGCTCAACTTTAAGAAACTTTTTAATTTTCAAACAGTGATTACATAAAACAGTGAATATTTAAAATCAAATAGTTTTGTGCCTATAAACTGTGTTCACTGAATAAGAGAGTTTAATTAAGACCTCATTTGTTTATTTAATTTACAATATTTGATTTGCTAAAAAAATTTACGATACAATAATTTGCTACCGTATGTATACAATGATGATTTAGAAGTATAAAAAACTTCATTTGTGAGAAGACACCCAAAATTGGTTCATTTAATGCCTATCGACGCACGACAGACTTCCTCACTGTCTTACTGTTAAACTTGTGATGTTTTCAAGAAAATGAATAAAGAAATGTGTTCTCAACCCTTAACACAGACTCAATTTTGCATAATATTGAAAAAAAGGTTAAATTGTTATTTTATTTTTCATTGCCTTTGAAATGACGAAATGTTGTGCCAGTTCTTATCATTCGCATCATTTGTAATGTGGCTTATTTGTTGTCCTATTGTCAGCTCAATTAATACTAATAGTCATATCAGCTCAAGTGCTAATCAACTTAATCATGATTTGTATGACAACAGCACTAACACAACAACTATTAATAACAATTTTAACTCTAGTTATGAACATAGAAATGAGTCTAATGAGGATCTGAGCGTCAGTTCTACTCATGTAAGGTCTATGATAAGGACTATTAATGGTGATTATGTTAATGAAGGGGTGAATAGTGATGTAAATTATAATAATGAGCCAAATAATGTTAACATAACTAATAATAGAAACTCTAGTATTATATCTAAAAGAGTGCTGAATGTTCTCATTAAAAATGAAAACAGAAGAGAAGACGATCTCGGGCTGCCTCCAGATATTGCAAATGAATATATCGATGCTGTGAATCCACCCAAATTCAGAATTCCACTACATTATGGAGTCCAACAATATATAACATCATCAGTTTCGCCAGTGAGTACATACTTGAATCGTTTACGTGCCGGCAGTTCTTTAGTACCGACTAAAATGAATTATTCCATACCATTGAAGGGAAACGATTTATCGCGAAATACAGGTACAGATCTGGCGGTTCTTCTAAAAGCAGAATTCGATGCGAAAAAAGCTGAACTCGATCTGACAAAGCCTTACACAACAGCACCTAATCTTTTCGCACTTCTACCGGGAGGTCTCAAAACTGATAATCCGTTTTTAGAAAGCAATTATAAATCGCCAAATCGTGCGAAAACCAGTACTGATAGACCTCATTACATATCAGGCGATAGTAATAAAAATAATTTTCATAATTTTAACTATAATGACGATAATATGGGACAGTTTGCATACAGTGAAGAGATACCTATCCAAGAAAGCAACCCTTCATTTAAGCCAACGATTACGATAACACCCCATAGTATTAGTATTATGTCAACCGTTAGCACAACAAAATCTTCTATTTTAAGAACTAGTACTACAATAAGACCGGTTCTACATAAAGTGAAAATAAAAACTCTGAGCAGTTCGAGCACCACATCAACAACAAAGATGCCGACTATATCTATATCAACAACAATTGCCAGTAGTGTTAAGCAAAACAAAAGCAGTGACTGGTCGTTACGGGTAAATAACCAATCAATTGATGGGTCAGGCGAGTCAAATGATTTCAAAAATCTAATTACTGCTGTCAAACCCGATGAAAGAAATCAGTCAAAAGAGCCTTTTCTTGACGATAACACACAGATCAACAATAATAAGAAGAATAAAGTCATAAATGATGACTACGAGCCCGAAAACAATTCAAACAAAACAGAATACACAGACTTTGATTATGCAGATAATAGTGTTGCAAATCCTAACTATACAGTACCGGACAATTTCTCTGACCATCCGGGAGCTACTTATAGGCTTACCACAGAACGATTGGCTTACATTTTGATAGGCTCGTGTTGTGCTCTTTCTATACTATGTCTTATTGTGGTCGCGATGTCTGTCAGATGTCGTGATATGTGTGACGAATACCGTTCGTGGAAAAAAGCAGAAAAAGCAGCCCTACGTTGGCAAAGACGTCAATACAGACTGGCTCATCATCAACAAGACCTGTCACGATATTTTCGTACATCAGTGGAAGCAAACCAAGAATCAAATACAAGGCCAGCAAACTGTCAAATAGGTTCAGCCCCAGCGCCTATGTTTGGGCCCACTTGTTGTCATTGCATAAACTGTTCGTCTTCGTGGCTGTTTCGCGATGTGAACAAAGGTGGTAGAGATTGGTGTTGTCAAAGGGGTTATTATCATCCGGCGCCTCGAGGAAAGCTTCCATTCGGAGCCGCTTCCAGTGTGAATACATTTATGCCAAGATATGCCAACAATACTAACACTAACTATTGTGATGAAGACGAAGATACCGATTCATTAAACGCTAGTGAAGTCATAGATAATCATCATATAACTCATCATAATCGACAGCGAGACCATCATTGCGGTGAGAGGTCATCGTCTCCTTCGGCCAATTCAAGACCGATTCAGGTTTCCCGACATCAGCAGCTGAGAAGAATAGCTCAGCCAAACGGTAACCCGAGTTGGATTCACTCGTCTGAAATAGTAGACGAAATACATAAAAAGCACTGCAATGTTAATCATATTTCACGCGAGCAAATAGATCAGCAAAACTTCAATAATTTTAGACCAAGAAATCGACAGCATTTTAATGAGAATGTTGTCGTTTGGAATAACAATGACGAGAGACTTATTTAATTAGTAGTTGTTTTTAATAGTTTTCAAGTTTTAGCAAAATGCAGGTTAGCTTACTATTAGACCTTTAATTACTTGTTTTTAATGCACAATAAATTACAGTTCAAGTTAATGCTATTATACGTGTATAGCGTGAACATAAATTACTTTAATGAACAACTAAATCAATTTAAATAAAGCTTAGCTTCAAGTTATATAAATTGCAAAATCAGTTGACAGTAAGTTTATAATTAATTTTATCTCTTTTTAAGTGATATTCGTTTCAATACTTTCATTTACAATTGAATTTGTTAATTATGAACTGTTTGAGTATTTCATTTTCATTCAGTTATCGGAAAGGATTGACAGAGAGATGAGTCTTATCTAACAAATAATCAACTCGTGAAACAAATTAAAATTCATGTCGTATTTTGAGATTTAATTATTGAAAGTTTACTTAGATAATCATTTTTTACAAAGAGAACTAGGCAGAAAAAATTAAAGCTTATATGCATCGAGAGTTAGCATAATTAGATTTTAGTAATTAAATTAACTTAGATTAAGCGAATTGACTCATGCAAACCATGCAAACCATGCAAACAATACCATATAATTATCGTTATCATTACATATTGCGTTTCTGTTGCAATTAAGGGACATTTCTTCAGTTTCTCCTATTATAAGTTATTATTTATAACTAGTTATAAATATTTTTTCAATATGAATAACCATATAATTTAATTCGCAATAGATTTGCGACTAAATATTATCACTAAATCTCTAAAAATAGTTTTTAATAGCAATTTAGTTTTGAAAAATTGTGATAAGTTATCACTGATTCAATTTCCTCATAAAACTATTGCAATTGTGTTATAGAAAATTGAAGTTATGCTAAAAAGTTTCGCTTTGTTTGTTTCATATAATACGTGTTCGATTGTAATTGAGTTCAAAAGCAAAACAAAACTTGACAACAGAATAAAACTTAATTAAAGAAATTCTTATTATATTATCGTTTCAGAAAGAAACGTAATTCTCTGATCCAAGCGCTCGAAGTGTTCAACGATCCGTTCAAACAAAAAGGTTAGTTTTGGTCACTTTAAAAATAAAACCGGTAGTTATTCTCTCAAAAAACAAAACTTCTGATCAATAATAACTTTAAACTTTTCACAAAAACAATTCATCAATCTTTAGAGCTTAGTTTGAATTTATTGCATATTTTTAGGGCTTCCCTACTATTAGAACATGATAGAGCATCAAATTTTAATAATTAGAGGGGGAGGGGGAGGGGGGGTTGTAGTAAATATGAATTCTTTTGCACATAATAATAATATAGTAGTTTTAATAATGTCTTGTTTTGTATTAGAAGAGATCGGGTTATGACTGAAAAATGAGTGAATGATTTTAAACAATCAATTTATATAAAACAGGGTAATCGTTATTAAATGCTATCCTTATATCATACTATAAACTGAAGCAAACAGTTGATTGACACGGTGTTCAAAGTTTGAACTTCAGACCATGTATTCATTGTTCAAATTCAAAAGCGAGCGATTAAGACAAGCGATAATTAGTTTGTCGCGTGCCTTAAATACTTCAGTTATAAAACCTATGATATAATCAAAAGGAAATGACTTTATTATGTGTCACTTTATTTATAAAAATAAATAAAAAAATCAATTTTGAACCACTGTTATTATCAATGCTATGTTTGTTCCGTAAAATATAGTCCTGAAAATAAATTTTGAGACTGAATAATGAAATTATTTATTAAAAAGCGACAAAATTTTCATAATTGAAAAGTAAGGAAAAGTGTATTTTGTATATTCACTTTCACTTCGTCAATGAAACACAATAAGGCCATACCTGTATAGACAAAAGTGCTATAGCTTTGTTATATAATAATTATATTTTTTAATCTAATCATAAGTAATACAGAGTAGAATTACAACAATAAATGTTTGCCAATTGCCCATACAGTAGTAGCAGTTTGACTCAACTTTATATCTACTCTACCCGTACTGTATTAGCATTAAAGACATTGACTGACTTCACTTAAAAATGAACTAAAATCATAAATATCAGTATAATATAAGTTAATGTTAGAGCTGGAATAATATTATTCTATAAGTATAAGTATAGAAGCGTTAACCCAATGCTACAAATAACTTACTATATTAGGCTATAATATACTCTTTGTTAATATTTTATTAGATTAAAACTTCATTAACTGTATTTAATTGCAATTATTTTCAGAGTTTTTAATCATTTGGTTTCTTTTTAACTATTAATTATTGAATAGAAGTAATAATATTTTAATTAATATCTTTCAATATGTCCTCAAAACCATAAGAAATGCAATCGTAAAAATTAAATTACATTTTTTTAATTGATGTCTATTAAAGATGACACACATTAGACGATTGGCACAAATTTTATAAACTTTTTAATTAGAGTAAAACGTTAGTCTACTGTATATAGAAATGATATCAAATGAACTAAACTGAATGCATGCTCGATCTCATGTACCACTTGTTTCACAGTATAAATTCACCTGAAAAGTAACAATATGTGAGAAAAGGAGCCAACAATAGTTTTGAAGCTTTTTTAGCATATTATCGCTTCATCAGTCACCAAAGTGTGACGAATATCATTAGGAATTATTTTTCTTCTTATCTAAAAGATAAGAATAAGCTTTTGTAATACATTTTTTCGATTAACTTCATATTAAAGACAATATTTTATTAAAGAATTATTTAAACTGAACAAAAGCTGAATTTTTATAAAACTATTAAAAACTATGCTTAAAAATAAAAAATATGTCACAACTGATTAAACTCATGCTAAATAAAAGTTACTGATTGTACAGTGACTTTAATATAACAAATATATAATTTAGTGAATTATTATTTCTTTATTTCTAGATATATGTCATCTTTTGCGGAAAAGGAAAATATTCATGAGTTTAAATTCAGTAAATAAGGAAACTATGGGATGAAAAACAAGTTAAAATTTGAAAACAGTTCAAATCTTATAGTAAATTATAATAATTATTGTAGTTTTGTTCGACACCAACAGTTACTTCAGTTATCATAAGAAATACTGTATATATGAATATTGACATAAAGGTAAAGCTCATGGTATAATACAATTGATATTTGAGATGCATTCAAATTATTTCAATATTTGCATCACTTTTATGCGCTGTAATAAAAAGTAATGTTTGATATTTGAAAAAATATTAAATTTTTATACAAAAGCTTCTGTTGAAACAGTTGTTAACTATAAAGAAATTTTGTAATACATTTGAATCGTACTTATAATGGTTATGACAAATAAGACAATAAGTTTTTGAAGCATAGTTTAAATAAATTGAAATGTCATGCTTTGTACAGAAGAGCTGCCCATTGAATGTAGAGATTGTAAAATCGATATTCTGGGCCATTATGTAATTTTCAAATACAGGTTAAACTAATTGTTCGCAAAATAGTATATTTATATCTGAAGTGCAATAACTGTATTATCTGTCATATGTGCCAATATATCATCAAATATACAAAAATATATAAAAATTATATGTTATTTCAAGCAATTATGTAAATACTACCTGCATATAAATGTTATGTCTTCTATAATATTAAAAGATTTATTTCTTAATGAATTTGACTTTTGAAATATCATTCAAAGCTTTTTACGGTTAACTTTCTTATCTTTGAAATCAATAAAAAAAAATTGAATAAGTATTATATCGTATAATATTATTTAAGATTACAATCAACTATTGCTTTACTGAAGAAATTTTTTCTGAGTCAAAGCAAAGAAATATAAGTATTCTTGTATTATAAGTACACTTCAGTGGGTTCAGGATTGGACTCTCAGCTCAATGGGTTGTGGGTTCGCGTCTAGACTGAGACTTAATCAGAAGAGACTTAAGACACTTAAAAAATGTGATCCATAGTAACAATTTTACAATTTAGACATCAAAACTATACACAATAGAATGCAATACAATTAGTTCTGCAAATAAAGATCATTATTTAATTTCAATTTTTCAAAAGTAGTATAAATTTAATGCAACTTTGTATTCGCTGTAATGGCGACAAAACTACGATCAAATTAATCTTAAAATTAAGTTCGTGAACATTCTTATAAAACACATGCTATTGGTGTGAACAGTTTGGAGTGTTATCCAAAACACAATTCAAAATCAATAATAAAGTTGTGCCGTATTAGAAATTGAAATAAGTACTGGTTTTAAAATGATATAATAGTATGAAAACAGATTTAAAAGTATTAAAAAACTACTTTTTTGGAGTGAACTCTTTATATCCAATATTTATGATCTCATCTAAATCTCTCTTCCATTTGTCTTCAATTTTATGGTTTGCCATAAAGTAGTCTTTACCCTCATTTATGAAATAAACGATTGACTCAAATAGTGATGACTTCAGAACTTTGTTTAATAAATGGGAACTTAATTGTTGACCAATTAATTCACTTTTTGCTCAATAATTTTAAGTGATATCGTATTTAACGATCACTAAAATTATGGTTTTCGATAGACATGACATTCACTTCTAGACCGTTAAATGCTGAGCAAAAAAACGTACAAAATCTTGAATGAAATGCTTTTTTCATTAGCGTTTCAGTCATTGAGACACACATTTTAACACATATAAAATTAGAGGTATTCATACAGATAAAGAGTTAACTCAAATTTTCTTAATTATTGTAAACAAAATATTTGGTTAAAAAATTTTGGCTCAAAAACGCTTAACTTAAAAAATTGTATCAGAAAACTGATGAGTTTTTGACTCCCACTCGAAATTCTAAGAATTTGCGAAATATAACTCCAAAAATTTATTTGTTTTTGGAAATGTGTGCCTCAAAGCATTATATATGAATCCATTTTGATTGAAAATTGAATTTGTGATGCTTTAGTTAAAAAAGAAATAGAAATTCATTAAATTTTAAAAATAATAATTATTTTTTGATTATACCACCGGTAATCAAAAAATAGATTCAATTTTTGAGGTTTAATATAATTCTAAGAATATTAACTGTCGAAGAATTAAATAAATGAGAACCTTATAAAATAAACATTTCACATAAGGAATATTATTGTCGAAAATGTTGACTATGTATAAAATATGAAATAAGCAGCAGATGTGCATTAGTAGTAGGGGTTCATTAAAATATTTAATTCGAGAACAAAACTCAGTTCCCGTGAAAGATATGACTAAAAGTATGGTTTGATTCATAAATGGGCAAATGTTGTTACTGTCATTTTGATGTCAGTGTTAGTCAGAATAAAACTGTATCTCATTATTATTAGGCGTCATGTAAACGCACGTCCTTTTTCGCGTACCCTTCAATTTTCCTGTTTATGGGCATTTCATTCTTTAATCCCTTTTGATGAGAGATTGAATACAGAGTAATATCAGTAGTATTTGAAATTTTGATATACTGGTAAGCTGTGAGCACAAATACAAGAATTGTATTCATTCACATGTGCGGATAGGTTGGGATACTTTGCGGAAACAACTCGGAGCAGGAAATTTACAGGAAATCCTAAAAATTTTCACATACCATAACTTATTCAGCAAATGATTGGACATTCAAATTATCATATATTTAATTAATTTAATTTTCTTGAAAGCAGAAGATAAATAGTGAGTCGAAAAGTTAGAAACAGTTTTACGATAATATTTATAACTCCCATATCTTCTCATATAATGCAATCAATGATAGTAACTCATCCTTTTCTGCCTTTAAGGGAGATTTAAAGCAAAACAGGGATCCCAATAATATTGAAGAGTATACGAACTCAGTAGTAATACGAACTCTGTTGGGAATAAGTCGCGAAACACAAAAGCGATATGCAATGCATCATTTGGTTGTCGGTGTATAACAATAAGATCTCACTAAATAGGTTGATAAGGTTTCCATACATTACTGCAATTACATCAAGACTAGAGTTTCACTACAGTATCAAAAAGTATGCTACTATTCAGCTTACAATACAGTTTACTCTTATTGTTTGAATATAAGAATCAGAATTAATTAGCGAATAGAATATATGCATAGATTAGTGCGAGCAGTAATTTAGTGAATATGATGACAGTTAAGTTTTCAATTCTAAACATAACAAGAGCCTAAATAATTAATAATGATCTGTAGTTTTAAAAGTTTTCTGACATAGAGAATGGTATTCTATACCCTATTCTATACCCTTCATCAAAAGTTTATTGAAGCATAGCTTGTCATCAGATATATTGTTGAGCACCTTTTGAAAACAATGCTCTAAATGGCAACTCATAACAAGCTCAAAGCGATTTGTTAGCAGATATACTGTGCTCTATACATGTATTGTATACAGTACTTGTTGTCTAATCCCAAACTGGCGCACAGTTTTATTTCTCAGCAGTAGTTACTGTTATGTACGGATGAGTAAAACAAAACTCAAACTCAAAAATGTCTGAGTAATCCGAGTTAAGCTTTTTTCTTTCCATCGACATCACTGTTTTAGAGCCCCTAAAGGTTCTTCATTGCAATGTAAACATAGAAATGACTGAAAGGAAAGCAAAAATAATTATGTTTATACAGAGCCAGAACTTGTGAGAGCAATCTTTTATAAAACATTAACGCTATGCCGAGTTTTCTATTTTGTATTAATACACACAAACTTATATCACAACTTATTCTGTTATTCTTAATCAGAGAACTTTCATTTCTTTGTAAGTGAAAAACTTTGTGTTATAAAAACATTGAAATCTTGCGTTAAATCCCACGTAATCTCGGATATTATTTCTCTGATACGAACAGAATTTAATTAAAAATAACTCGAATTCTGCACTATATGTGATTCAAAACTAAAGTTCACTGTATTTCTGATATATAGACAAAATATTGACAATGTGTGCATTTTCTCCTTTGGGTATAAGCACAGAGAGTCCATCCGTTAAAAACGTGATGACGATTACGCTTAGGGCCAGAATATCAACGAAGATTCTATGGAAAG
>JAUJYT010001341.1:0-11921 GCA_033996565.1 Nanhermannia nana
ATAATCTATTTTTTGACAGTTCACGAAAAACTTTGTCAGCATTGAGCAATGAAGTACGGGATATATCACAAGTCTGAGTTATCTCACATATCAAAAGACTTTTTGAACTAAAATCGTCACCTATTACAAAAATTGTAGCTCAAAGAATTAGTTTATCGATGTGTTCTTAAAGTCTTAGGGTCAAAACAAAACTAAAGTTTTTATTTATTTTTATCAAGTTATGACTCCTCTCAATGCTCTCAATTAAAATTCCGAATGCCATAAAAGTAAAAAAGTATATATAAATATTTTGAGTTTAGAACTTAATTTTATTGAGTTTATTAAATTTAAATTTAAATAATTATGTTTATCAACATTTTTGCGCAATTAATTACTTTTTTACTTAAAAGGTAGGACTAAATAACAAAATTAACTTATTATATAATTTAATTATTTTTAGCTATTATTTTGAATTTCTTTTTTATTTGAATTTCCTTTTTTACTTATACCCCAAGGTTGGAGCTCTGCTGTCGAAAATAATACGTGAATTGTTTGAGTGAAAAAATATACGCCTGCAGTAATGTAGAAGACATACGACCAGTTCGAGAGAGTTTGCTTTGAAAAAAGTTCAATTATTTTACATAGTATTCAATAATAAAAATTAATCTGAAATATTTACCCCATTTGAATAAAAAGCTGATGCTATGATAGGCGCTATAAAACCTGGAGTGTTACCCACACAATTAGTGATACCCATAAGAGTTCCTGAAAAATCAGGGGCCATATCAACGTGATTGGAGTTGAAACCAGGGAAACAAAATCCGTTCAGTCCCATTGCGATTATGAAGAATATAATACTTGCGTTTGTGTTGCATTTTGAGAGCACCACTGCTATCATACATAACCCCGGCCCATAAAATGCTGCGAAAATGTGGATTTTATTTAAATTAAATTATTTTTATGTTTAATCACATGAAAATACCAATAGAATTATTAATTTTTCTTATGTTTGTTATCGATATAATTCCTTTTTGCCTAATCTTATCGCTTATGTAAGAAACAATATATGCAACTAATGCTTGTGCTATATAAGGCAAACTTGAAATCAAACCATTCTTAGGATAAAATAAGATTAATTGTTCATTTATTAGAGATTTTGTTGCTTTACTTACTGTTTTTATATTCATGTGTAATATTTTAGTGAAATAGGTTGGCATTAGTGTCAACACAGTCAGGAAACCATAATTTTGTCCGAAATGTGTTATTACAAGAGCGTATACTGGTATGGACGTTAAAATTGATTTCCAGGGAACGGTTCGATCCTTTAGAAAAACTATGTTAGAAGTATTCCTAAAATTAAATTTTTCAAAACAATTAAATTACTTGAGATATCTGTTCATCTCCCTGTCCTTTTTTGATATATTCAAGTTCTTTTTGAGATATATATGGGTGACTATCAGGTGTCTCATAATGTAATAGAGCCCAGAATACAAACCAAACACATCCCGCAATGCCCAGTATGTAAAAAACTGAAGGCCATCCGCCCCAAAATGTTCCATCGCATAGATATCCAGCCAAAGGCATTGTAACTACAGTTCCAATGGCTGTACCAGAAAGTGTGACAGACGTGGCTCTACTTCTCTCCATTTTAGGTATCCATCGCGCTATCATAGCATTCATACATGGAATAGTCACACCTTCGGCTAATCCCTGACCAAATCTGGTCAGAAAGAAGGGAATAAAGCCCGAACGCGCCGCCAAAGGTCCTAATAGTGAAAGTATAGCACTTATTAAAATGTTGAAACCAAATATCCATTTGGCTCCAAATTTTTCAGATATGACTCCGGCAGGTATTTGCATAATTATATATCCGTAGAAAAATGCGCCCAAAATCATGGCCTGTTGATGATCGTCCCATTCAAACTCGCCTTTTGGATAAACGCTTTCGTCATAATTGTCATCACCTTTACATTCATGACCTGAGTTTTCAGTGATGTTTTCATGTTTTACCATTGCGACGATGGCTATACCTAATACCGCTTTGTATGCATAGTCTAAACAGATTCCTAGAAAAGTTAGAAATAGGAACACAGCTCGCGCTGGAATAAAAGTGAAGCACCATCTTCCATTAGTTTTTGATGTCATCCTATTTAAATATTTTTTTAATTCAATGTCTACAGTGTTTCACCGGTTTAGTAGAATTTTTTTGTCTGTAACTTTTTTTTATTGGTTAACATATATTATATTTACAAATTATGCATCAAATTAAGGGAAAAAATATAAATTATTGATTATTTAATCAAAAACTTAGAAAAACAATGATTTTGCTAATTATAACTAACATTACCTGTAGATCTTCAGTATATTCAACCCCTGGTTTCAAAATTGTTTAAGGGATAGACTTCTACTCACTTATAATCTGAAATTCTTAATTTTTGAACACTTTTCTAATTGTATATTTTAATTATTTTATTAAGAGATTTGAGGATTTATGCAATTTCTAAATCATAAAAACTATTTATTAACATAAAAACGTTGTTTTTTACTATGATTTATATTGTGCTCTAACAATCCGAAATGGGATGTATACTCAAATTTAACTAAATATACAAAAATGTTATTTTTTACCTTTAATTTGATGCAAAAATGTAAAGATAAGTTAACTCTTAAAATAAAAAAGTTACAGGTTATCAAAATTCTACAAATCCAGTGAAACACACTATAGTTTTCAAATATTCTTTTTTAACTTATTGTATTCAGTATTATATAATGTATTTTATATGAGTTATTATGGAATGTTATCTAAATTTTGTTTTCGTAAAGTTTTATTAATATGATAATAATCACTCGCAAAAGCTCATTAAATATATATGTGGTGTTGTTTTTATCAACAATAAAATTTTTATTTCTTAAGTCATTGTTATCTCTGATAATTATTTGATAATTCATTGTGTAATTATCTTAAAATAAAATCAAAAATAATTTATAAGAATATTATTTCTATATTAGCTTATATTTGTTACGAGTGCATTACCAAAATGGTCAGCACAGTGGCAAAGCAAAGCACCCGACACAATAATGCTAAGTCTACTTCAAACTACACGAACGATTATCAATCACTCTATAATGTTATCTTAGAGTTAATTTACAATTAAAATCAGTTGTATATTATTAACAGCAATGCGTGCATTAATTCATATACAAATTAAGGACAGGTCTCATGCAATTGACTGCAAATCTAATAATAACTATTAACTCATTTCAGTTAATCTTTGGTTACTTTTTAGTGCTTTTTTCGAAAGTCTTCGATATTTTTAATCTTTAATTCTTTATAAAATGAATAAAATAAACAAAATAATAGATTATATATTTTCAAAGAATAAAAATGATTTGATTACTATTTTCTTCCCATTGAATGTCGTTGAGATTGAAGTTACAATTTTGCTCTATTTCTTGTTGGGCTCAGACTCATGGCCTGCATATATCGTATATATAGCTTATGTCTCACTTATCATTAGCGATATTTTTATGACATTTAATATATTGCGAGAAAATGAAAAATTATTAAAGTATGGGATTCTCATAATAATTGTTGCTCTGGTGTTGTGGTCATCCCTTTTGGTTTTGATCATATTATGTATAAATACATTATTAATTTTTAGAATATTAATAGCATTTAATACTAAAATTTTCTCTTAATTTTATTCATAGACGAATCAGCGCTTCTATTATACGCATCAAAATCACCGATTTTATTCGCAATTATCGCCTTCGCATACATATTAGTCGTTTTATTTGTTCTCATAATCCTAGTGCTTATCTCAAGAGGAATCTAATTAAATATTACAATTAAATTAAAACTATTTCTCTGATTAATGCAAATTTTTCACTAAATTTAAATCTTATCTCTACTGTATATTAATTAAAAACTTTTATTTACTATCAATTTCTTTGAACTCTATATTGATATTTCAGATTTAGAGATGCGTTAAACAGTAATAACTGGAATATAAAACTTTACTTTACATAATCAGGAACTCATTCACTATTTTAAAAATCTGATTGTCAGCTAAAAAATGAACTAAATTTTACTTTATTTTCATTTGCACTTTTAAATATAGTAATTTTTAATGAATAATCTTAAATATTTAATCGAAGAATGTCATCATATTTTTAATAGTAACAGCTTAAGTTCATTTATAATTATATATTTTCTTATCATGAATACTGTTTGGTTTGATTCAGATTTAAACGCATATTGAAGTTCTTTAAGACTGAATGCATTGAATTTAGTTATACAGCAATTTTTAAATATTTGCAAATAAAATCATAAATACAAAGAATCACACAATAGCTGATATTGAAATAAAATCTAAATATAGACAAACCTTTTCAAAATAGTCAATAATTTAGCCAAATCTATTTGAGATTTAATAAGTTGTGTGACATGATTAAAACTTTTAATTTTTTATTCGCAACTTAGTTTTAGCACTTTTACAAATGCCATACTCTTAAGCGTTTTGTGTAATTTACATCATCAGTGGCATAGATTGCAACTAACTTATAGTTCTTCTAGTGTTGCAATTGTGTAATTGTGTAGCAAAAACGATTCTGTTTAACATTATGTTCAATGGAATCATTGAAATTTTAGCAAAAAATTCCATACAAGGTGGGTCACGACCAAAACAAGTTTGGAAACCACTGCTGTACAGCAATATACAGTTCCATAAACTAAGCCATTAGTGTTTAATGAAAAACAGCGCCGCAACCACGATTTGGGAGCTAGATATAGGAAAAACCTAAAATATGGCAAATTTTTAACATTGCTGCAGACTTACACTTAAATGTTCGTAAATCGTTGGGGGGGGGGAGGGGGGAAGGGGTTATAGCCCCCTAGCAATTTAGAAATATTTTATATTGACAATCAATTAAATAGAATTATAAATGATTTCAAATGTAACACTTATAGCTTGATTAAAAATTATTTAAAATTAATACTTTATTTAATAAACACTAAAATGAATCAGATATCAGTACAATTTATGGCCGTTATGATCATCAAATTTATTTAAATTTGTAACTGGATAGACGTTATTCTTATTGCTATTATCATGAGATGGTTTTGATTTTTTGCTTATACCCCATGGTTGTAGTTGTGCTGTTGCAAATACCTGAAAAATATAAAAAATCAAATATAGAATGCTATGAAAATATAAAGCATTTTATTAATTGAATAATAGTTTTTAAACTGTCAGAAATTAAAACATTTACTCAAAATATTGAATAAAATAAAATTTATAAATTTGTTTACATTATAAATAATGGCTCCGACAACATAAGTTCCAGCCGATATGTAGAAAACCCAGGACCAGTTCTTGAGAGTATGCTATTGAAAAGACAATTACTATTAGAACATGTATAGCAATGATTATGACAGTTGACGTGAATAATGTTTTTTAAGACTCACTCCCTTTGAATAGAAGGCTGCGGCTACTACAGGCGCTATAAAACCCGGTAAATTTCCGATACCATTGGTCAGACCCATTAGTGTTCCCGCAAACTCAGGAGCCATATCAACATGAGTAGAGTTGAAGCCCGGATAACAGCAACCATTAAGACCCATCGCCAATATGAAGAATGCAATGCTCCAATTGGAATCACAACCTGATAATGCAACAGCTACCATACATATAGCTGGACCCAAATAAGCTACATTTAAAGGAATATTTTTAAAATAAATATATTATAGATTTCTCTATTGCTTAATAATTCTCACCAATACTATTATTAACTTTTCTGATTACCGTCACTGATACGATCCCTTTTTGCCTAATTTTATCACTTATTATTGATGCTACCCATCCAACTATTGCTTGTAAAAGATATGGTAAACTAGACATCAGTGAGTTCTGATTTGAATAATACAAATTAAAATTCAAGACACTTTACGTAATTAATATAATTATTTAAATTTAAAAACAATTGAATTCACCTTTTTTAGGTCGAGATGTAATACTTTTGTGAAATATGTAGGCATTAATGTTAGTACTGTTAAAAATCCCCAGTTTTGACAAAAATGAGTAAATATGAGAGCATAAACTGGACCTGATGTGAAAATTTTTTTCCATGGAATCACTGGTTTCTAGAAGAATAATCAATTAATTGTTTATTAGTAGAATATTATAAATTATTTACAAATTTAAGATACAATTTAATCGAAATTTAATTTTAAAAATTTTATACAAAAACCACTCAAAAATTTCAAGTGCATTAATAACTGCTAAAAATTTTGCTGAAAAATTATTTTTAAAAGAAATTTTAAATGAGTTTTTCCGCTAACAATTTTTTTCTAACCTTATAAGTTACTAAATTTGAGATTTTTTGGTTAATGTTTATCAACCGAATCAGGGCTTTTAAATACTGAAAAATACATTTTATGATTATCAATATATTGTGAGAGAACGGCTCATATTCATATCTAAAGTTCTAATTAATAGTTGGTCTACTTAATAGTTTAAGTTCTATTAAGACCTAACCCTAAACCCAAAGTATTACTAATCTAAACCCTATAAAGCCTCCATCACTAACAGCAGTTATACTTTAAGTGCCTACAGAGCAGGCTATTAAAGCCTTTATCAATAATTAATAAAGAGTTCAATGTATTAATATTAAAATTATTTATTATTTAAAGTTGTGCTGGGTCTTAAGCTGTGTCCACACTAACCTCAAGCTACCCATAGCTATCACTCTCAATATAAAATAGATGAATAATTTCTGAATTGCTAAATATAAGTTATAATACATTACTGAAGAAATAGTTACTTTATAAATTTAATAAAAACTCATTTGAGAATTTATCGATTTTTTTAAAACCTAATTTTCCATTTATAATAAAGTATTTTAATCTTCGACTGACGCACATTGATAGTGTGCTCTGGTTATTTTTGTACTGAAGTAGCTGCACTGTTCAACAGCATATTTCACTGTTCAACCACGTGCTTACTATAAATAACCTAATCTATTATTATAAGGAAAATACAAAAATATAATTTTTTAAAAATTTTTTTAAATAAACACTTAATCCTGTTTATATTGAACACAGTTATAATGAATACAATCAAATGAGCGCTTTATTCTGCATCTAATATTTGATTCTTATGTAGGAATAAAAGTTTATTGCACAGAGCTGTTCACTATTAATAGGAAGGAGTGTATAAATACCATCAAAATAGGCACAAATTGTATTGCATTCTAGTAATGCTTCTGAACAACTAAAATAAATTTAGGAACAAAATAAACCATAAGAGAAATTGGAACAAACCTCAGAAGTTTTTTCTTCTCCTTGATCTGATGTTATGTAATCGTATTCTCGCTGTGAAATATGTGGGTGACTGTCAGGACTTTCGTGAACAAAAAAAGCCCAAAGCGCAAACCAAACGCATCCGGCAATACCTAAAACATAGAAGACGGCGGGCCACCCGCCCAAGAAAGTTCCGTCACATAAGTAGCCTGCGAGTGGTAGTGTCAAAACGGTTCCAATTTGTGAACCCGTGAATATGATGGTAGTTCCACGACTTCTTTCCATCTTAGGCATCCATCGCGCTAACATAGAATTCATACAGGGAAACACCACACCTTCTGCTAGTCCCTGAATAACTCTCGTAACTATGAATAAAATGTAGTGAATTCGGGCGGCTAACGGTCCCAAGAGCGCAAAAATAGCTGTTATCAAAATAGCTCCACCAAAAATCCATTTTCCACCAATTCTCTGGGCCATAACTCCGGCCGGTAGTTGTGTTAATACATAACCGTAGAAAAATGCGCCTAAAATTATAGCTTGTGTGTTATCGTCCCAATCATGAAACTCTCCTTCTTTATATGCATCATCATTGGTATTGTTTGCATTACACTCGTGAATAGTTTCATTTGTTGAGTTTTTAGGAGGATGTCCAGCCATTGAGACGATGGCAACACTGAGCAATGGCAAGAAATGAGATAATTTAAATAAATTTTGGTAAAAAATTGCGAAAATAAATGTTAAATACCTTAAAACTACTTTATAGGCATAAACTAAGCAAAAGCCAACAAATCCTAGAAAGACGAACACCCATCTCGCTGCTATCACATTATAGCACCATAGGCCTTCACTTTTGATTGTCATTGTGAAAAATATTATTTACAAATGTTTTTAATAAGAATTAGAAGTGAAGTTTAATTAAATGCTAAAAAATATTACGGTAGATGTTTTTCGATTACATTAATTTTATTATTATACCGGTATTTCTGTATTTACTCACTTCAAAACTATTCTAAAAGTGTTAATGTCACTAAAACTAATCTAAGACCCAGAGAGATATTAAACATTAATAGAATGTTTCTGATCACACACATAAATGCGTAATAGGCTTATCAAATAATACTACTTATTGTCAACAGCAGTTATATAACATAATTTGTTCATTGGGCGCATTGTTATTTTAATACCTATATAAATTTATCAAAGCTGAAGCCTTTAATCCAAATACAGGCGCATTATAGATACGGATGATTAGCTTTGTAAATATCAAATCACTTGAAATTCCATTTATCTGTTATTTTATATAAAAACTGCTTCAAATTTTGGCATAACATCCATGAAGAGATCATATGTTTGTGATAACTAATAAGGATTTTAGATATTTGCAAGTATTCGCAGTATTTTATATATATAACTCTTTTAATAAAGAGTCAACTTTTCAACAGTTGTATGAATTTTTTTTAAATTCTTTTATGTGATAAAAAGTTGATTAACTAATTTTGCGAATAAGTTATACGAAAGCTATATATTTTTCCGTGAGTTCAATAACTACAGTAATTGTAGAACTTAATGGTTTTGAGTATGAAAACCAATAATTTATTGTCATAGAAATTGAGTCGTTTAATGATTTGAATTAATTTTAGAATCATTTCAAAAATTGACTCACTTATTAGTAAATTTAAACCCATTTAAGTAAATAAATTATTTATTTATTTTCAGATTTTCAAAAATTTAAGTGAGAGGAGAGACGAAATAAACTGAATGTTTAGTATTACTTGTTTTTCATCATAATTATATGACATTTAATGACAGTTATATTTCGCTTCTTTTAAGTCTGATTTCAGTTGTCAAAAGGCTTGCCGTACAGTATTCTTATTTACTGTTGATGTGAGATATCGGTCACCATATCCTGACCATATCCTGACCACATCCTGACCATATCCTGACCATATCTAAAGTTCATGATTAAGGTTTAATGAGTACTATAACTCATATGACTAATACATACTTAACAGATACCTAACGCCAGCCTAACGCTACCTAAGCCTGACCTTAAACTAAACCCATACTAACCCAAAGCCTATAAAAAAATGCCTAAAAGGGAGTCTACAATAGTGAAGGAAAATTGACTTTTACTTTCGCGAAAATAAAAGTGAAAATGGGAAAAGTTAACGAAAATGAACTAAAGTGAAAGTAAGTCTTGTAAAAGTGAAACGAATGTGAAAAATTTTTTCAATTTTACCTTCATTAGTTCACAATGTAATGCCATACAGTGCACGTCAGGCTCTTGAAGCCTTTAATTATAATTAATAGAGAATTCTATTTTCTATTATTTAAAAAGTGTTTATTATTAAAGTTGTATTGTATGTCTAAAACGGTGTCCACAAAGCTCACCACTTACCCAACGTTACGCATTATCCCACAGTATAAAATAGTTCTTATTTTATCAAATTATGTTTAACAGATTTATGATTAATCACTGTAAATATTTTGAGTTCAGTGAATGTCAAAATTTTTATTTATTTACTTTTTGATTTCCAAATTATGATTAACTTAAAACAGAATTTAATTTGTTTGGATGATATACTGAAAAGACATGAATGAATGAATTTTTTTATTAGTCAACCAAATCAATGATTATGTTAAGCATCATAATAATCATGTAAGCACTTTGTTAGAGATAATGACTTTTTTAACTTTTGAAACTTTAATGGAATTATGATGTAATTTAATGAATAATATTCCAAATGAAATGAACGAACAAAAAAGTACAGCGTTAGTATTGGATTGATATCCATAAATTCATAAAGTTTTACATCATTAATGTCATGGCAGCTGTAGTGTTGCATCAATTGAGATCAGATGTGTATTTTTGGTGCAAACAAAATCGATTGGTTGCCATCAATTTATTGATATGATGTCGTTCGCTTTTAGTGGCGAAATGCCATTCAATATTGAGAAAAAAATATCAATACAATGAGCTAAATTCAGGCTCAAATCATAAATTTTACTCAAGTATACAGTTTTTTCTTTTCAGGTTAAATTCAAAGCGAAAAGTTTATTATTACTTTCTTTCTGTAAAAACTCTTTTAAAATCTCAACACAAATGCTTAATTCAAAGTCATATAAAAGTTATGAACTTTAAAATAATTCCTTTTAATTATAATATTTTAAATTTACACTAATTTAATAAATTTAATTGTGTTTATTTTAAATAAGTTACTAATTATTAACTCTTATTAACTTCAATTGAAACTTAAAATAGCAAAGGTTTGAGTCGCGAGTTGTTCGCTGATTACTGTAAATAAAGTCTTCTTTCAATACTTACTTAATAGACAGACAGCGAAGTACAAGTTCGTTATGTTATGCTAAGCCAGATGTAAGAATGTTATCTTTAAACAGAAGTTTAAACTAGAGGTCGATTTTTCGGTTTATCAACACTTCTGAGTTTGAACTAATATTTTTTGGTTCAGAATAATGACTATCAAACCCTTTAAGATCAAAATAAAATGTGGGAAATTGACTGTATGATCAATTCTATTGCCGAATAATTAATTCAAATTTCTCCATTTTGCAGTTCTTCCATTATCGTTGAATATTATAAAAAAAATTATTTTCAATAAATGTTTTCTATAAATAAATTGCGAGACACTGTAAATTCCTTAATTACTTAATAAGATAGTTATGTCCAGAATTTTTCATAAGCCATATAACCATAAATAACTTACTCGGGTTAATGGTAATTAAGTTTTAGTTAATTTAAGGTCTAGGTAGTGGCCGAAAAGCTTCGGCAATAAATTGTTTCTCAAATTTTCACTTATCGAAGAGTTTAGATTAATTTAAAATAACCCATAAATAAGATAAAATACTTTAAATAAATTTTGAAAGTGGAATCCCTAGAAATAAAGTACTAAAGGAAATATTGTTCAAATATAAAGTTTGTATAAGTTAATAATGAAAACTCTCAACAGCACGGATTTCTCATTTTATAAATTCAAAAAGTTTAAATCATTGGCAGGCCTATTAGGCAGGCCATGATTTGTTATCGATTTAAATATTGGTTTTATTGATTGACCTAAAATGTAGTCTTCATTGCGCACCAAGATTTGAAACTCAAGAATGAGTCTCAATAGAAATCTTAAAAAATCATCAATAGTTTTAAAAATTAAATTATCGCTAAACAAATAGTATTCAATATTTAATGCTTAATATTTAGGGTTAAATCTAATAATAAGTTCGATATTTCTATTAAGGATAAGACACAGCATAGTACAGTACAGTACTTTATTAATTCTATTGAGAAGCTATAATTAGTATTTACATAACTTATAATAGCGTTTTGCACTTTTTCACAGAGGCCTTAAATAATACTCGTGTATTAAGACTTGAACATTAAGACTAATTTATTATTTAGTAAGTTATTTACTCTAAGATTAAATTTTTTGTAATAATCTCTAATAATAATTGTTGACTATGTAGTGCTCAAAAATAAAATATCGGCGTAAATATCCATATGTTACTATTTAATGGATATTTCATAATACTGTATCTTATATTATTTTAAAAAATCGTGTCATTATGTGTGTTAATGTGTGATTCAGATATTTATTTTATAAAAATTTTCAAAAAATTCAAATATACTGCA
>JAUJYT010001342.1:0-11920 GCA_033996565.1 Nanhermannia nana
TTTAAAATTACTCTTTAAATGTTTACTAATTTAGGGGTACGCGAAAAGATTTGAGACCCTTAAGGGTACAGTCAGTACAAAAGTCTGGGAACCGCTGCCTTAGAGCATAGGTTTTCAAACTTTTTTGTTCTGTGGCCCCCCTTAGACGCATTTCAATGTAAAATTAAATAATCGGTGGCCCCTTTCCATAAAAGCTAAAGTTAATTTTTTTCATTCCATGGCCGCCCACGAAAATAATAAACCATAACCTAGGTTATACGCTTCTTACTTAGGTTAGGTTTATCATTACGTGGCACTTAACTTATATATAGTGGAATTTACTAAAATAAACTACAAATAGCACTTTTCCCTAAGAAACACATTGTAAAAAACTGTAGAGAACAGTAAACAGGGATTATAACAGTCGCAATTATATGAGTTACAATTATAAAAGTCCCTTTATCATTTGTATTCAAAAGCTTGTTAGCGATAAGTAGTGTCTCACAAAGCTTAGCTCAGTGCGAGCTGAGCTCAACGCAAATTTCTGAGCTGAGAGTTTAGCTGGAGCTCAAACGCTTGAGCTTTGAGCTGAGTTCATAAAAATTATATTATATCAAAATCTATTTAGGGGACATTCAAATATGACATCCACGCAACCTTGAGGCTAAACCCCAACGGAGACGTCACATGTTATCTTACCCCCTCCCCATTAAACACAATTTTTTGACACTCTTTTTTAATAAAAAATCTTTAATGATATTTATTTGATTTTGTTTTTCATAGAAGACTATAAATAAAATTAAACAAAATATAACTGTACTTTTGATAACAGTTTTTTCCAATATTTTTAAATTTCTATGACATTCAAGTGGATGTCCGAATCTTCTCGACCCCACCCCATTATTCGTCATTTTTAATCACATTTTTAGCCAACCCCTTACACCTGCACGTGAATGTCATTTTTGAACGTCCCCTTATTAAAAAATTTTAACATGCATTTTAAGCAAATTAAGGATTATTATCTTTAGATAAAATTGTTTTTTTTGTTATTATCTCTTCTTTAGTTATTAAATTTCAGCTCATCAGCTCAGCTCTGCTCAATACCCCTTGAGCTGTGAGCTGAGCTTAACTCAAGCGGCGCTCAGTGTCAGTCTCTAGAGATAAGCTTAAATCAAGCTTAAGTTTATTAGAGAAACAATTTTTTAATTCTATTTTTTTGACCAATTAAAGCATAAATTTAATTCAAGTCTTATAAACAAATTAAAATTTTAATCAAAACTGAATTTTTAATAATAGCCAAAGGGAGGACCAAAGGATTTTTTTACAAATTTCTTAAAAACATCAAATTTGAGACCTAGTGCACATTTGAGGAAAACTTCAAAAAAATCAAAAGGGAGATGAAGGTATAATTTTTGAGATTCAAAAAATCTTGGGGGCCGAGTCCTAGACAAACTCCTACCTTTCGTATCTATGGATCTTTCTTTTTGATAATAAACATGATATGTTTAAAGAAACCATTGAATTATAAAATGTTATTTGTTTTATTAATTTTTTTGCCTAATTATCTGTCTGTATTACAAATATCCGAATTTTTATCAATGAAACTTGAATTCATTTTTCCGAAATTTTATCCGAATTTTAGTAGTATTTTGTCCGAAAAAGGCCAGGCTCTGGTGATATTATCCCAACTTTTCAAGGGAAAATATGTGCTGTACTATTGCAGAAAAAACTACACGCTTGAAAAATTACAATATTAATAAGACTATATATTTTTAAGGATACACTGATGAAGTTTACTAATAAAATAACATTTGAAACACATTTTATATCTCATAATTACTTATATTTTGTATGCATTAAAATGATTTATTGATAAATTAATGCATACAAATAGGTCAACATTACTAATAAGCTGATGCGTGAGATTGAGTCTAAAGAAAACTTCAAATATGTAGAGCAAGTTAAATATTACCGTAAAGTAATCCCTTTATACTTTTTTCTGCGACGCGCATAATATAATAAAATATTTTGATTGAAATTTTTTATGTTATTTTATTATTCACTTATTTAATTAACTGATAATTTGTGCTTCATATTGAATTAATATTTAAATTAAATATAATTTATTTAATTGTTAAAAAAGATTATATTTGTAGTGATGAGCATAAGCTGAACTCAGTCCTACTTATAAACACTTATTAGTATTGACTAATTCGTAAAGGAGAAGGAAAAGTATCTCCAATTATCTTTCACTCCAATATGTTTGAAGTCGAACGCAATGAGGATTGGATTCAATATCTATTTTTAATCCAATACAAGTCTCTTTGGCGAATACGCCCTAAGATAAATAGATAGATTCTTCTCAACCAATTAGTATGCGAGTAGGTATCTCTCGGCGCTTAAGTTTGTAAAAATTGGATTTTGAATTAAGTATTTTTACAAAAAATAATAGTTTTATAAATATTATGAGTAGGGATTGTAAGTTCTAGACCTAAAAATATGGTTTTAGGCACCTAAAAGCCATTCAAATAAGCAATTATAGGCAATAATAAGACATTTTTTAGAGATAAATTCAATTCCAGTAATGTTAAAAGTGCTAATTGAGTGAAGTCTTTAATTTAAAGGGATTATCACATTAATACAGACAGTTTAATATTATTAACAAACAAACAAACTTATTAACTTAAAATATTATATAATTTTTGCTAAAAATTTATTTAAAAAAAGGCACGAATAGGAAATTATAGACAAAATAATAACTGACCATCAAAAAAGACAAATATAAATTTATAAATGTGCCTCAAGTCTTATTTTGATGTGATTTGGACCAGTGCCGTACCCACCTATGGGGCCAAGGCCCCCCCAACCAACCAAAAATTTGTGGGTACGGTACTGATTTGGGCTCATATTCAACTCAGCGTCGGATTAAATGCAAGATAAAAAATAGAAAAATTGCAGAACATACGGAACCTACTATCTCTAATTATGAGTAACTGTTATATTTGCATAAATAGGATTTTTTTAATGTTTTTACAATTTTTATTAGTTGAGCATAAAAAATAAAACAAACTTTTAGAAGTTTTTTTATCGTTTTCGATAACTATGTTTTCATGTTTTAATGAATTTAACTTAAAGTTTAAACTAAACTAATAAAAAATTTGTAGTCATTTGAGTATTTTAGTGATACATCATTTAAAAAAGGTTGAAACCGGTGCCTAAACCTAACTTATTAATGAAAAATATTAATTTATTGTAACTTTTGTTAAAATGTATTATAAAAAGTTGCTTTCATTGTATTGAATTGCGCACCACTGAGAAGCAGACATTGCATTCTGATTGCATTGAATTGCAGTCTACACCTCAGTCAACATACTTTGCAACCCATTCAATGATTACTAAATACAAATGTTTTTACATAAAAGGCATATAAAATACAAACAAAACAATCGAATAAATTAAAATATGAATCAAACGAATGATTAAATAAAACAATCGCTAATCTGACAAATAATTAAAACAAATGCTATAAAGAGTGCGCACATGAATACATGCATTACGTGGAGGTTTACGATGACATAGAGTACAGTCAAACAATGTTATAACATGTGAGCCAATGATTACACAAATCATAACATTTTCAGTACTAATAAAACTATTGAATACTGTATTATATTAAGTGAACGCCCGATATATTGCTCACTATTTTAATCAATTTATGATTAAAAAAAATAAAATAATTACAAGAAATGAGTGAATCAATGAGTGATCAGAACACAAATGACACAAATGAAGAACCAGTTAGTGGTGCAATAAATGGTTCGATGAGTGATGACTTGATAAACAAGTGGTGTTTCGATTGGAGACAACTCTACAAAATTGGTCTCAAATTCTACAGAGGTTTGCATTCATTTATTATTTATAATACTGTTATTAATTATAAATAGATTTCAATTGTATTAAACAGAGAACGAGAGCAAGGCCTTTCACCCCTCATATGATAAACGGAACCAATTCGTGGCTTTTATTTTACAAGAAAAATACGGCAAATTCGATGCACAAAAAGCCAAACCTTTGGGAGCACTCGATATTGTCGGCAAAGATCGCAGGTTTGCCTCTTTTATTGCTTTTATTTGTCTTATTATTATTATTATCAATAAATCTTATGTTTAATATTTCTCAACTCATTCAGAAATTCATGGATTTCTTTGGGAGATATCACACAACTCGAGGCACAGAAGGGTTTCATTAAATTATTGGACGAATTGTGTCCTCTGTTCGAGCCTTACGTCAAAGCAATTAAATGTGATTTTGATGAAAAAGAAAGAATTAGAAGAGAAGCCGAAGAACTGGAAAATAAACGATTAGAAGAAATTCGAGAAAAAGAAAGAATCGAATCGGAGGCTAAGCGTAAAACTGAAGAAGATATGAAACAATTGGATGAACAAAAGTAAGTTTGAGCTGTTCTGCCATCACTTGTTTCAATTAGAGCTCAACCAATCGATTAAACATTTCTTTATGATATGCGCTCTCAAGAGTTTGCTCTAAAGATACCATTTTTTATAGCCTATGATTTGGCACTCTTTCACTCATGATTGTTGTGATTCTTTTCTATTAATTAACTGTTGTTTAGATTTTCAGTTATTTCTACTCTTTCTGACAGTCAATTAATCGTCTTTTAAAACCCTATAAACCTTTTGCTTAAATATGACATTTTGTGCTTTTTCGCAAATAAATACTTTTCAGTTTTAAACATTGCTTTAAAATATGTTTAAATTTTGATTCAAATAATTTATTTTATTATAAGCTCAAAATTGTCTCTCATTCTAAAAGTGAAATCAGTTTCTGAGACTTTGTCTGAATTGAGGTTTTACTTAAGTGTTAAGAAGTTTTAAGTACAACTTTTTTGAATCGAATTTCAAATACACTGTTGAATCGCGAAATGTTATGCTATGTCTGTATATAACATATTGAAAGACATTTCGAAACGATAGGATTATTATTAATCTCTATAATAAATCTCTATTAAACCAATTAAAGCACTCTTTCTTATATCAAAGGTATTAATATTTTGTGTTTCCTATAATTTTCTTCAAATATTTTTAATAAACTTAACTTATAGTTAAATATATTGAATGATTAGTAGATTTAATGCCTTAAGAGTTAATATATTTTGAATTTGTATGAAAATAGACGTGCAATTCAAGAAGCGCTGAATCGACAGACTTATCAACAATTCAAAGCCTATGCTGAACAGCAATATCCTGGTAATATTGAACAACAAGATCTACTAATAAGTCAACTCCAAGAGCAACACTATCAGCAATATTTGCAACAAATGCTTGAACAGCAGTTGCAAAGAACACATCAGAATACAAATAGATATAAATCTCCGAATTATAACCAAAGCTCGACGACTATGAACTCGACAAATAGTATACAACAATCAAATAATTTTCCGGACCAAACACTTCGACTGCAACACCAGTTCTCAGAAGGTGGCGATCAAAGCAATCACTTGGACACCAATCAAACAGGTTCTGAAAGTGATTCAGAAGACGAGAGCGTTGGTCCCATTGCTGGCGCTTCGATGTGGACCAGAAAGGATATCAATATGTTTAAGGAATCGATTCGTTCCGAAGGTGGCGACGGTATCATAAAAGTAGGTCACGGAGAGATCGTAACGGTTCGAGTGCCCACCCATGAAGACGGTACTTGCATTTTCTGGGAATTCTCCACTGACAGCTATGATATTGGGTTCGGTCTCTTATTCGAATGGACCAAAAATCCTGGAAATCAAGTTTCAGTACATATAAGCGAAAGTGAGGACGAAGAAGAAGACGAAGATGAAGGTCTGCATGACTTCTCTTTTTTGTTAATTTCAATTTTTATATATAAATATTATTTTTTGTTCAAACACAGGTGAAATAGGAGTTGGTAATGATGTTGAAAAAGGAAATTCAATTGAATCAGAGAAGGAGACGATTCCTTCAAAACGCGGACAACTCGATCAGTCGCCTGTTAGTGTTATAATTCCTATCTATAGGCGTGACTCTCACGAAGAAGTATTCAGTGGCAGTCATTTTTATCCTGGAAAAGGCATATATTTGTTAAAATTTGATAATTCATATTCGCTCTGGAGGTCTAAAACGCTTTACTATAGGGTTTATTACACGAGATAAAAGTTATTAACTTATTTGATCCCAAATAGCAGTTTATATCAATTAATTACAATATTTTATATCTATTGAAATATTTTTGTCTTTTAGATTTTGATCGAAAATATAATATAATTAAATGGTTTGTGTAAAAGATTACTTTAATAGCTATAACTTTTGACTGCAATTTTCTGTTATTGCTTCAGTAACTTTGAAAGCTTTAGTTTTCTATGTGTATAGCCTACACAGTCTATGTGTATAGCCTACACAGTCTGTGTATAGCCTACACAGTCTATGTGTAGTGTTTGTAAAGTTCATTCGCATTTCTTCTAAAGCTTTTATGAAGTATTGCTCACAACAACAATATTGACATTGTTTAAGGCCTAAAATTGATTTCTTTCTAAATTTAATGCTGCTATTATTGCATAAGTTTTGGTACAAATTCTCTTTTAGTTTTAAACTGCTTTTAAATTACGATTAATTTAAACTAAAAATTAGAGCTTTAATTCTAAAAAGAGCGCACATTATATGAGTCAGTTATTAGATATACAACATTTTTGTTGAGAATAATTTATGATACCCTACCCAGTGATGGACATTATCAATAAATTAATTCAAATAACTCTAACGTTAGACAACTATCTCTAGTAATTAAAGCTACGATTTAATGATTTAATAGTGAAATATCTGACTTTATAGCCATTGATAGTTATTTTTGAGGATAAGTAAAAAACTGCTAATTGGGTGAAACATTTTTATTGAGGTTTTGGTTCCAATTTTAAAGCAAAGTAACATTTATTACATAAATAAATTTCATCACAAAGAGAAAAAACACTTATTTATTACAGAAAGTATTGAGGAATGAATGAAAAACATCAAAAACTTATTGAAACGTAAATTAGTTGATATTCGACTATTAGTTATAAATATATAAACCATTAGTTTAGCCCTAAAATACTTATTGAGTTGCTTTTGATTTGAGGCCACTTTTCTTCTTGTTGTCTCTCTTTTTCAATCCATACAAATTGCCTTTAAGTAGGTTTGCATACGCCTTAACATTATTATAATGTATATTAATATTAATATTTGTTATCAAATAAAATATTATTTGTTTAAATTCAATGACTCACGAGTTGGAACTTATTTACGTCTTTTGAGTGAACTATTGTACTGATTCTCTTCTTCGACGTGTGCACTCGAATCAGACATTTATTTTCCGGTACTGTTGACTGCGATTGTTGTCCACTTTGAGCCGATTTCTTAGATCTAGTTTTGTCTGAACCGTCGTGTCGTTTCATTGTTATGTACAGTGAACCACCTTTTGTCTGATTCTTCTGAAACAGTTTTGTCAATTCGCTCAAAAACTATATCAAATTAATTGAAAAAACTATTGTTTTATAAATAACTTAATGATTAAACTAATGGTTGTTTCAAAAGTTGTGTTTCACTTACGGTCTCATTATTTTCGATCAACATTTTGGACTCAATTATTATTTGTCTCAAATGAGTGCTTCAAATGACTGTTCAAACGTCAATACAATGTCATAAAAGTGCAAAACTGGCAGATAATTAAAGATAAATCGATGGTTAATATTATTTATTAAAAAAATAATATCCTTATTATAACAACAAATTGTATGAATACATGAATACATGTGGCACACAATCAATACTGTGATGTAATCTCTATAAAAAACGTCTAAATATTGTGCAAAATGTTAATTATTTTAAAACTTTTTTAATTATAATTTTATTTTTTTTAAAAATTACACAAAAATTACACAAAAATTATATTTAAAAATAAACAAAAAATCAATTAAAATAATTAATAATAATTTAAAATAAATAAATAATAATTTAAAGTTTGAGACATTATTTATGAAAAGTAATGATTTATGAAATGATAACTAAATATTAGTTCAGTTGTATTGAAAAGTTTGTTCAACATTTGAATTGAAGTGAAAGTAATTGAACGAAAATTAAATTATTATTTAAATAAAGAATTGTATGATTGGCGGCATTGGAGTAATAGTTGAATGTTGACATCAGATTCACATCAAAAATGTGTTCATTAGTATCACAAAGAGGTGAACAATCATTAAGAGATGAATCGACAGACAAATCACTGATAACGGAAGCGGAGGCAGAGCTTTATGACCGACAAATCCGGTTATGGGGTGTTTCGGCACAAAAGAAGTTAAGAAACGCGGACGTATTGATCGCTGGAATCAACGGAATCGGTTCTGAAATCGTTAAGAATGTAGTGCTTTCTGGCGTTCACTCAATTAATTTATTAGACGATCAAAACGTGACTCTTTATGACAGTCTTTCAAACCTATTTACAAATCGACAAATCGGTAAAAATAGAGCAGAAGTTGCGCTAAAATATGTGCAATCACTTAATCCTATGGTTTCTGTCAAATACGAGAACTCAGTTCTGATGGACAAGAATAAGGAGTACTTCAGTGCCTATTCAGTGGTTTGTTTGGCTAATTATGACAAACAAACTATGATTCACATCAATAATATCTGCCGTGAATTGAATATTAAATTTTTCGCCGCTTCTAATTGGGGGTCATTTGGGTTCACATTCACTGATTTGGGGAATAATCACAACTATTTTGCTGAGTATTTAATTGATATTATGTTATGAATTAAGTTATAATTTACGTATATTTTTAGAGAAGAGATACAATCGTCTGATGTGACCGTTGGAGAGTACGAACCGCTTAAAAAGAAGCCTAAAATTGAAGAACCGGTCAAACAAATCGTTGAAAAGGTTAACACTTTTTTACTCTCGACACGAATTGATATTAAAATTTGAATTTAATTTAATAGAAATTAGTTTACGTTCCGCTGGAAACTGCTCTCGCAGTGAAAGCCGGAAAATCAGGCTATGGTTTGACTAAACGAACGAACAGTACTTTCATTATAACTCATGTAATGCTAGAGTTTTATTCAAAACACTCTCGCTATCCGTCAGTACATTCTCGTGAATCAGATATAGAAGAACTCAAGAAATTGCAAATTGAAGTTCTTGAGCGCCTCGGACTCGACGAAGACATACTTAAAGATAATAAGTTATGGCACAAACATGTTTTCGGCGAAATAAGTCCTGTCTCTGCTATTGTTGGCGGTGTTTTAGCTCAGGATATAATCAGAGCTGTTTCTGCCAAAGACACACCGATTCGCAACTTCTTTCTCTTTGATGGCATTCATTGCAACGGAACCATTGAAAGTATTGGCAAATAAATTATTAATAATTATTATTTAAACGATTTTCTCTTTTGATTCATTTTGTATTTCTATTGATTGTCTTTTCCAATAAATATTTTTTAGTAAAAGTGTAAGAATTACCAAATAATGTCTTTATTGAAACCTCCATATTATGCATATCTAAGACTTAGAACATTATTTCACTTAAGATGAGAAAAAGTATTGCATAAAATTGTGTTTTAAGCAGATTTAGTCAATCCTATGATATCTTAAAATAAAAATTCAAAAATTAATTTCAAATATAACTGACTTTTATTTAGAAGTTTGAAATTTTCAAACTTATAAGCCACTAGCTATTGGCGGGCGGATACCCGCGGGTGGGGTCGGGCTGCAAAAAGTTGAAACCTTGGCCAGACATGCGCATACTTTATTGCTGGAGACGTCACTGTTTAGTCGCGTAGCCTAAAATACGCTAACGCGGACACTGGTCACTTTTCGGGAAAATTAATGATTTCCTGACACCTTTGAGGTGATACTGAGCTATAATATATAGTTAGTTCGATTCTATACAGTTCAGTTTTGCCGTTTAACGAACAACAGACAAAGGAATCCTATCTTTAGTATATAAGATATTCAGTGTTTGTTTAGAGACAGGCTCTCCAGGCTCAGGCTCAGGCTCAGGCTCAGGCTTAGGCTCAGGCTCCAAGTTTTTGAGCCCATACTCTTCATTAGCTATAATAAGTCAAAGAACAAAATATTGGTTTTACAGTATTTTGTAGGATAGCTTTTGTTCATTAGCGAGATATGCCATCAAATACTACTTTTATTTATTACTAGTGTTGGGTCAGTTGTCAGTTCGGGTTTTTTCATTTCTATTCAGTTTCTATTCAGTTCTCTTTGAAAAGTTTCATTTCTATTGAGTTTGAGTTCACTGACAGAACACTAGTTATTACGTAATAAACTAATAGTGAGTCAGAAGTGCGCATGTGTTCAGTCACGTGTTTAGTTATTAAATGTTTGTGCAATTTATATAAATTTTGTTAAATATTAATAAATATTAATAACAATAAGTATTTGTAGTATTAATACAAATATCCAAATGTGTGGCAGAACTGCGTGCAGTCTTTCAGAGGAATGCATTTGTGCCGCAAATGCTTACAAAAGTAGACATTCAGACAAACAATTAATCCCTGAATGGCTTGAAATGAATGAAAACAATTGCTTTCCATATAAGCAAAGTTATAATCAAAGTCCGACTCAGTCTTTGCCGGTAATGGTTATGAAGAAACACATGTCAAAGACAGACCAATCAGACGAAAGAGTGATCACTGGAATGCGTTTCGGTTTAATACCTGATTGGCATAAATCAGATGCAAATCATTTTAAATTAAATACAATTAACTGTAGGTTTGAGTCAATCAAAGAGAAGAACACATTTTCAGTGCCTTTACGTAAAGGCAATCGATGTGTGGTTTTGTCCGAAGGTTTCTTCGAGTGGAAGACAAATAGAGACCAATCAAAAGATCCCTATTTTTTGTATTTTCCGCAAAAATGTGTTGACTTTAAGAGTAAAGACAAATGGGCCGCAAATGAGTCCCAGTTCTATAGTGACGGAGAATGGAAAGGACCGCGTCTTCTGACGATTGCCGGACTCTTCCATTGCAATGAAAGTAATGGGAAACTGTTGAGTTTCACTATTATAACGGTTCCGTCCCATCCAAACCTTAAATGGCTTCACAGCAGAATGCCTGCTATTCTTGATTCTGAAGAAGATGTCAGAGATTGGCTCGACTTTGAAAATGTTGGCGTTGATCAAGCGCTCAAGCTATTGGTTCCTTTCGGTGGACTTGAGTGGCATCAGGTCTCTAAAGCTGTCGGAAATGTCAGAAATGATACCATTGAAAACGTTTTGCCCATTAAGACAACTAAAAAACAAACCATTGATCACTGGTTTAAATCCATTCCTAAGAAATCACCCGAAAGTAGTCCAACAAATAGTCCAATAAAGTCAGGAAAAGAAGATAACGAAGAAATGAAAGCTAAAAGAAAAAGAGAATAGAGAGAAATGACTTAAAATTGTTAAGTTTTTTGCTGCTATTATTGTTCAAAAACTTCTACTTAAATGTTAGTGTTTTATAAATTAAAAGTTTGTTCATTTCATAACTTTTAGGTATTATTCATAAACTGTTAAAATTTTTTGCAAATTTGTATTTGAATTAATCTGTAATTATTTTGTTGACATTTCAATATGAAAAGCATTAATAAAACTTTTGACTTTTCAAATGCAAATATTATTTTGTTCTGAACTTCAGTTGCCTTAAAATGAAGTTAAAAAATTCAATACAAACGTTAGATAACAAATAAAGTCAACTCTTTCTCCTGTTAAACAAAATTAGGCTTAAAGTTCGTAAACTTAATGTAAAAATGTCTTTATATAATGTTTAGGGTCCGGAACGTTTGACCGACAGCCACCTTACCGACAGCCAACTGACCGACAGTCAACTAAACTTCAGAGAATTTTCATTAAAAATTATCTTAATTTATTTAATTATTTTGTGATTTTAATTACT
>JAUJYT010001343.1:0-11913 GCA_033996565.1 Nanhermannia nana
AAAATCAAACAAAAACTCTATTAAACTTTTTAAATTTAAATATTTGCACAATTTTTGTAAAAAATATTTACTTAATCATCAATAATTTATTATAAATTATCTTAAACGTTATGCATGACTATAGCTAGTGATACAAGGAGCTCGCGCATTTAGTGCTCTGTGTCGAGAGCGATTACCTAGCACGTATTCAACCCATGGAATGCCGAGCACTAAGTTTTAGTAAATTTGCACATTTTAAATATTATTGATGTAGAATTAATCATTTTGATGTTAAAAATGGTAATTTCATATCTAACTTACGTATTTAAATGTTATTCTACAAGAAAGTATTATAATTATAAAATTTATATATAATAAAATAAACAAGCTATATGTTATAAAGCCATTAATTCAATAAAATTTGCTGAATTGGTGCTCGTTGCTCGAGCACCTCCAAAACGTAACCACCGAACACATGCATTACAGACCAAATGATAATTTTTCATAAGTTCTTATTTTGAGAAAAACTCAAAGGGGGGACCAAACACTGTATTTTTTAAAAATAGCCTAAATTCTGGACAGTCCAGGCGGTTGGTCACCCTAATTACAGATTATATCTATTAGAAATCAAATTATAAAAGCAAACACACGTTTTAACAATTGTAATGAAAAATTTTAAGTCGATTAATCAATTTAAGTGAATTATTCAACATTATCCTTATATTCTTAATATTAAAAACATGATCATTATATACTAAGTGACTTTAAAAATAATAAAAAACTATTATAAAAAATTTTGGTATATAAGAAATCATCGCAAAAACTTTATACTTAATGGTAAAATATTCAAGTATAGTAAGATTGTAACCAACTTGTTGAAAATGACTGATAATAAGCATATTGTTAATGCAAAAGTTGGCAAAAATGTCATCCAATATACAAAGAACTTATCTGTCAAGAGTCGAGCCAATGGTTTATTAGAGCATTTTCAGGTCACGTGGAAAGAGCTTACATATAGAGTTCCCGGAAAATTATTTCAATCGCGAAAAATTATCCTCAATAATGTGAACGGATATTTCAAGAGTGGACAAATCACTGCTATTATGGGTCCGAGTGGTTCGGGAAAGTCATCACTATTGGGATGTATTTCTGGTTATAAAAAAACTGGTGTCAGCGGATCTATCACTATATCAACTAATCGAAAGGTAATTAAAAATGTTACAAGTAATTTAATAATACAGTTATAAGCACAGCCGTAACTAGGGGGCAGGGAAGGGGCTATAGCACCCCCATCAAAGATTTTTGAACAATTAAGTTTAGGTCTGTAGCAATTTTTAAAAATTAGCATATTTTGGGGTTTTCCTATGTTTAGCCCCCACCCAAGCTGAAAATCCTGGTTACGGCGCTTGTTATAAGTCAATACAGTAATATATCGATATATTAAACCCCTTTTATAATAAATGCTAAATATATGCAATGTAGCAGTAATTCCAGGCATTTAAATACATTACTGATAAAAATGACTTTTTAAAGTCTATAGTCTATAACCAGTGTTCCCCATGAGGTTGCTTTAATGACAGGTATATTTCTGAACATTTTTGCATTACAAAATAGACATTTGGTTGACATTTTTTGGGCATAATTTTGGATTCAATAATTTTTGAAAATACTTTATTCTATTAATCGTAATAGGTGATTTCAAACGTTTGTTTAACGTTTTCATCAGCCAACTCCCTAATGAGAGGAGATCTCACCAAAGCCCCTGTTAACCAGTGAGATTTTTACAAGTGTGTAGGCGTGGGCAAGCGCGTCGGGCTGTAGGGATGTTTTAAAAAAACACTGAATATGTGGCCAACATCTAGTAGAGAAAATAGCCACTCCTGGGGTTCGAACTCAGACCCTTCGATCCGGAGTCGAAGCCATAGAGTGTTGCGCCACTCCTCCCCTACTTGGTGATTTCAATATGTACCCATATCTAGCGTTGTTCCGCTTGTAATTTTTGAAAATTTCATAAGAAAATTTCATGAAATTTTCATGAAAATTACACGCAAAAAAATAATAAATTACATTTGTAATTTTCTACAAAGGCGCCATCTAATGTGTAATTAAATAAAATAATAGAAATCGGCCTTAAATACGCCATTTGAAAAATTATTAACTGTTCAATCTTTTTATCAGTCAAAGAATTTTAAAATAGCTGTCTTTGATGATGAAGATGATGACGCTCTTTATATAGAAAGTGATTATGATAGGGATATCAAAAAGATTGATTTTGATTAAACTTATTTTAAATGCTTTAAAAAAAATTTTTAATTTGTATTTTACATAAATTACAATAATTACAAGTAAATTTCGAAAATTTCATGAAAATTTCACGCGAAAAGATAATTACGGTAATTATCACAACGCTAGTTATAGTACAGGATTAAACTCATTCAAAATCACTTTTCATATCTTCGATTCAAATAATTATTTAAATAAATAATTAATATTTAGCTATTTATTGGTTTTGAACAAATATAACGAATACTTATGAATAATTATTATTTTCTCAATTTATGAAACTTTGTTTTCTTAAATTTTTTTGAATTTTTTTGTTTAGAAGTTCTCTTCTTTTTATTTTGAAACTCAAACTGATCCGCATTATCGAAATCAAGGGCAGAAATATCTTCAAAACGTGTGACACCACTTGATAGTGAGCTCATAGTCATCACTTGTTTGGCCTCATTTTGTTGTTTTTTAGTTAAATTCATTCGAGTCATGTATTCTTCTTCATAAGCAGTTTTGTCTTTTAAGAATTTATTTGTTTTATTTCTATTTGAATGGAATGAATCGACCACTTCTTCAGGTGCGTCATCGAACTCACGCCTCAGCTCTTGTATAATAGAACTACTCATTGCTCTCTTCTTTGCTCTTTCGAAAGCTTTTGTCTTTCGATCTTCTTCTTCATCGAATCTCATTTGTGCTACTTTTGGCGGTACATAAACACCACTTTTGTGTCTTTCCTTTTCCTGTTTGTCACCCATTTCATGATCACTATTAGAACCGCTATTATTGTCTTCGCTATCGATTGGCATTTTGTTGCTATCATTAGTGTCTATAATATTATCGAATTTAGGTCTGAGTCTTAACGGATCGCTTAAGTCAACCGATCCAGTGGTGGACGTCTTCACCAGTTTATCGATTTGATACTTAAGTCTGTTCTCTATGGGTCTCATTCTCTCCAAAACAGTTCTGTTTTCAACCAATCGATTGATGGCTTCGTTTCCTTCCAATCGATTTCCACTCAATTTGTTGAACACCAAAAACGTCAAATCAATCAAATAATTAACAAATACTTTATTTTTAAGCTCAAGAAAACTGATTCCCGATTCGGTCGACAACTGATTGTCTTTCAGACGAAATAATAAATTGCGAGTCATTTGAATGCAAGGAATTGTATTGTCTTTTATGTTATTCAACAGATCTATTGTTTCACTCATTTCTTGACTCATCTGTTCTTCATTTGAACCCATTTTGTCAGTAAATTGACTGAACTTTAAATAAATAAATTTTTTGTTAAAATCAATGATAAGACACACGTGTTATTAGTTTTACACAAATTATGTTTTAAACTTTCAACTTATGGCTTAAAATTATAATTAATTAATCAGTAATTTGTTTAATATTTTAAATTATTTAAAGATTAAAACAAATTTATTTATGTGTTAATTAATTAATAAAATAATTTTTATGATATAATAATTGAACCAAAATGTCATTTAATTAAACACAAAATGAGGACGTATTGTATGTTTGCCTTCAGTGTAAATATTTATCAATATTTCCTTTAAAACCAAATATTAATAAAATTGAGACAATTATTAATAATTTGCAATAAATTAATAATAATTAATATTAAAGATGACATCAAATAATCCGTCGAATCGAAGTCAAGTACCGAAAAGACATAAGTGGGCTATAAATTTCAGTGTTAAGTAAGTATTAATTAATAAATGATTTTACGATTGTCTGTAATGAGAATACATATCATATTATATATGTATTGAACAGAACGAAGAGTGAGAAGACAGTAGAGCTGTCACAACCGCCCGGTTATAGTCAACAATTGGCGCAAATTCATGGGGAGGCGAGTCGTGAGACAGATAACAATCTAATAGTGAAGAAGTCATGGGATATAGCGTTGGGTCCTATGAAACAAATCCCTATGAACTTATTCATCATGTATATGGCCGGCAATTCTATCTCTATCTTCCCCATTATGATGGTTGGGATGCTCTTCTTGAGACCCATCAAAGCACTCATCACTATCAATGCCAGTCTGTTATTGCTATTGCTGTCTATTATTTATATTAACTAATATTTATGTTTAACTCTCTTTTGATAGCATTCAAGATGATTGAAGGCAATCAGTCTATACTTCAGAAGTTCATTTATTTAGTGGGAAACCTATTGTGCGTTGCTTTAGCTCTTTATAAATGTCAGTCAATGGGTTTATTGCCTTCACACTCGTCTGATTGGCTCGACTTTATAGAACCGCCACAAAGAATCGAATTTTCTGGCGGAGGAATCGCTTTCTAATTCATATTCGTTCAAAAAAATAATTGTTTTCGTAAAAATTTAATTAACTTTTAATACATATGATCTATAAATTATAAGTTATTGTATACCATTATTTTCTCATTTTTACACAAATTAAGATATAATTAGATTTAACTTAAATATATTACAAACTTTACTTTCACTAAATGCTTATTTAAAATTTCAATGGTTTTGTACATTTAATAAAAATGATGTAAAGATTTAGTTTATCAAAACAGTTCATTAAGAAAATATTTTGTTAAAGTTTAATTACTTTTAATTAAGATTAAATGATTTATTTTACTGTTTTTGTAAACCCATTTAATTATTAAAAGTTTGGCAAAGCTCTAAAGGCTCTAAAGCTTCAGGAAAGTCAGTTTTGGGAATAGGATCAAAATCGAGCTCAAAACTGATCGTTTTTCTAAAACATTATCTACAAAAGACCTGAAATAGTTATTTAACCTAAAAATAGTTTCTAAATCTAAAATATTTTATTTCAAGTGATTATAAAATGTGACAAATGCTTGTGTTTATGCCATTGGTGCAAATCTAAACAGAATCTAAAGCTGAAGACTTTATAAGTTATAATTAATAATTAATGAACAAAATAGGCTCTCAATAACCTCTAGCCTAGGCTCGCATTGGGCTCCAAATACTTGGAGCTGAGCCTATTTTGATCATTAGTTATAACTTATAAGCCTATATTATTAGTCCTTATATATATAGTCATCAATTTAGTCGATATTAGTGAGTCGTCACTTAAGTTATATAACTAAATATTTAAATACCTGTACCTAAAAATCGAAGCCTAGAAATAACTTATCGATATAATGAGGTAATGCCCACAAAATTTGTAACTCTTTCAGGAGTGGGTAGGGGTTAAAAAAGTGCTTATTATCATTCTAATTATTATAAAAATTGCGTTAAATGTCATGATTGGGGTCACAAATAGCATATTATTGCGTTACTGTGTTTGTGGAGAACTCTAAAAATCAATAATAGACCAAAAACTGGAGGAAACTTGTGATCACTTTTTTATTTATTTATATTTTTAAAACTTATTTTAATATTTGTTTTGAAAATGAGTTTAAAATGTTTAACAATTTGTTTGAGACATAATTACTATTATATAAAAACTCTTAAAAGTGTTTCTTTGTTTGTGAGTCAAAAAAGATGTTTAAAATCGTCGAACAGTTGGTCTGACTTTTCAGACAATGAAGAAAACAATTTTAAAAGAAAATTAAAACTATTGTCAAAATCAGGCTTTGAGTCAGAGTCGGAACAAATAAGTGCTTCTCTTCAGGAACTGACAAACTCTGGCAGTGAGTGGAGTGTATGGGATGACAATTCACTTACCATTAGAGGAGAGAAAACAAATGCAATTCCTTTGCGAAGTCATAAGAATAAGTCATTGTATGAAAGAAAGCATTTTTTCGTTGATTATAAACAAGTTAATTGTGTTGGAGGTAAAGGTGGGGACGGAATGATCTGCTTTTTGCGCCTCTGGTGTAACCCAAATGGGGGCCCGAGTGGTGGTGACGGAGGAAATGGTGGACATGTGGTGTTTGAAGCTGTGAGAGAAGTGAAATCTCTGCAAAATGTTGAAACAAACTTAAGGGCAAAGCCGGGAGAGAAAGGAATGCATAAAGACATGTCCGGAGCCAATGCTGAGCACATGTTCGTCAAAGTTCCGGTCGGGACACTTGTCAAAGATGAACAAACCATGAGAATCGTGGCTGATCTGGACGTCGAAGGCTCTAAGTTTGTGGCCGCTCGAGGAGGAGCGGGTGGTAAAGGAAACCATTACTTCTTAAGTAATAGTAATCGTCACCCAAGAGTTGCTGAATTGGGCGCAAACGGAGAGAATAACAGATGGATTCTTGAGCTCAAAAGTATGGCTCATTCAGGTTTAGTCGGCTTTCCCAACGCCGGAAAATCTACTCTTTTAAGAGCGATTACTCGAGCAAAGCCAAAAGTAGCCAATTATCCCTTCACTACACTTAAGCCTATGGTTGGTATTATTCAATACGACGATTACGAACAGTTAGCAGTCGCTGACTTGCCTGGTATTATACCTGGAGCTCATCTCAACAGAGGTTTAGGCATTTCCTTTCTCAGGCATATAGAACGCTGTGTTTGTCTTTTTTATGTAATCGATCTCTCGGTTGAGGACCCATTCGAACAGTTGACGTGTTTGATGCATGAACTCGAACAGTATAAGAAAGGATTATCAAAAAGACCTCACGCTATCGTCGCCAACAAGATCGACAGTCCCGGAGCTGAAGACAATCTTAAACTTTTAAAAGAAAAATTAGGAGAAACTGATTTTCGGATTATTCCCATTTCAGCCAAATATGGGACTAATTTGAAAGAATTGCTCAAATATTTTAGAGAATTGTATGACTTATATAATTATGACGACGACAGTAAACGGTTAGTTTGGTAGTTATGCTCCACTTTTATTGTAAATAAAATAAAAAATAAAATTTGTACAACATTAATAAAGTTCAAGTCTTTGTTAAGTTTAATATAATATAATAGTTATGGCACAAAAGTTTGATTCTTTGATTCAACAATACTTTTGATCAAAGATTTACTAAAAACATAATTATTTGTATTTAATTCAGTCATTAAATTATAAAACAATAAATTTTACAAAAAAATAATTCTTAATAACAACTTATTTTCTTAAAATAGAACTATATATTGTGGACTAGAATTAAATTAATAAATTTGGCCCTTAAGTGAAATAATACTATTAAATGTAAAAATGTTCAAAATATAAACTTCTCTAATGTGATAGTTTGTTGACATGATGTATAATATAGTAGTCGTGATAATACATTAATATACAAAGTGGTTGACCAATAATAAGGGAGATCCAAACGGCTATATTAGCCGTTTGATTGTTCAGGTATTTCGCGACGAACATTGAGAAAGGTATTTGAGATAACATACCGAAAAAGGCCCACAGCCTGAACATACTCAATGGCACTGAAACCAAATATTCGTGAAAAAATGCCGAAAGAAGAAAAACTGTTACAGATGCTTGAAATTTATTGATTCCTCGAGATATCAATGGTTTATATAAATGCCTGACACACCACTTGTGTACTGGAATGTTCCAATTTTGCCAAAAATAGTTAACAGATTCGGCATTCCTTAAGCAAATTGATTAATATTAGCAAAAAGTTATAAAATATAAGATATAGTTGATTACCACCAGTCTCTATAGAATTCTCGGTCTGAAAAGCGCAAAATTTCTGCAATTGTGTTGAGACACGAGTGAAAAAACCAATAGAAAAATATGAGCCAAATCAGGTGATTCGGAACCTTTTTAAATAAATATAGAAGTACTGTATATCTTATAAAACATATGGCAATTATGACAATTATATGGCAATCACTTACAGCAAGTTTGAGCAGTCGTTCCAACATTTTCGAGTAATTCATTTCTTCTAAAGGTTTCAATGAGTTGCTAATGGTTGGGACCATCCATTGCTGGATTAATCCGAGATCCAGTTGAAGAAGAAACAACTAAAAAATGGAAACAAATATTTAGTTTGTTTAACTCTTTGTTGATAAGACATACCATTTCAAGTATTCTTTTAATAAGAAATCTTTTTCTAATGCGTTCAGATCGCGGAAAATTGAGTTCATAGCAAAGCGTTGGCGCAAACATGAAGTAATACATGTCAACTAAATTTAAATTATTTGGATATACGACTAATGCTTGAGAACCATCACAACGAACAGTTCCGTTTTGTGCCGGACTTTTCACATCTTTAGAAGTGAAAGAACGGCGACGAACGAGAGAAGCATTCGATAGTTTTTTGGCACAAAGTCTTCTTTTGCGACACCAATAGTTGACCATATGATAGGACACAAGTTTGAGACTCATAATGGAGTAAAGAGCGCACGCAATCGAAGCTCCGACGGGATGGCATTGCACTGAATTGATTACTATAGGCGGCAGAGCTAGTATTGAGATTATGTTTAATATGACTAACACTTGGCCTAAAGATTGTTTCAAAAAGTTGGTCACAAACCCAAAGCGCTCAATAATAAAGGAAATGAGAATAAAAATATTGGCACAAAGTATGAGCTGACATGACGGCCAGTTATTGGGTTTCCCGATAAACACTTTGAGCCATTGGAACGGATCCACTAAAATGCCGTATTTTATGATGTTCTCGAGTGCGACCCTAGCGTTTGATACCACCAGTAATATAATGCAGAGGTTAAGAAGTCCTCTATAGTTAGTATAACCACTGGAAGAGCTCAACAGCGAATCCTTGGGTTCGTGAACGCTATAGTTTCAAAAGAAAATTAAATTTCTTTTCATATCAAATAATGAGATATTTGTACAAAACATAAGTATAAGTACTAAATGTGTCTTACGGTTGGTCCGCCTGTTCTTTTCTCGCCTTTTTCTCGTTATCTTTAATTTCTGAAACTCGAGTTACACTATTAGTTCTTCTCAATCGAGTGTAACTTAAATTATTTCTGGCGCTCATCGAAAAGTTTTATTTACGCTACACTTAAGACACTTATGTATGTTATGTATGTTACGTATGTATAAGAGACACACTATTATCTATTTTTTATATTAAAGTATACATCGAAATAGCACGTGACTTAACGCCTGTGATTGGCTGAGTCCTGTCCCTCAAGTCATAAACCAAAAAACAAATAAAAAACTACAGGTATTTTAAAATTGTTCCCTTTTATTGTTTTGATTGGCACTTTTGGCCAAAACTCATACATATTCGCAACATATTAAGCAGTACTATATGTGTGAGAAGAGGTGGCGCCAGAGCTGCACAGCGATGAGTCAGTGACATGTCATTCACGTCACACTTTCATGTCTGCAATAATTGTTTTGATGTATTATTAATAGTAAAATATTATACGAACCTATAGTTTGTGAGACCACTAACTATTAGTTAATAAATTGTTCTATAAATATGAGTAATTCAAACAAATTGAACGACAATTTTGAAGACATCGATGACTTTACATTTCTGTCTCATCCACGACAGGGATCTTCTGGTTATTTATTGGCAAACAGTCAATCAAACAATCAATCAAACAATGAATGGGAAGACAAGAGAAGACAATTACTTAAAGAAAGGCGTGAAATAGAAGAGAGAACTCTTCAGAGCTCAAAGACCTCTTTGGGTCTGGTTTATGAGTCAGAAAAAGTTGGCATTAGTACGGCTGAAGAGTTGGTCCGACAGAGAGAACAACTCAATAATGTGGAGGAAAGACTGGACTCAATGAACGCCATAATGAGAGTCAGTCAAAAGCATTTGACTTCAATGAAAAGCATTTTCGGCGGATTTAAAAACTATTTTTCGCGCACTTCTGACACAAACCAAGCGATTAATGGGAACCAAACAAATAGCATAAGCTCGAGACCGGCGACTCATAATGAAAGCCCTTTAATGAACACAATCGATAGCATGAAAAACGAAAGCAGTCTTAACAGCGCTCGAAATCATCCGGCGCTCACTCAAAGAGGTATTGACACCAATGGCTTCAAATTAGATGACGAAGAGTTGGAAGAGAATAAAGACTATGACAAAGAGTCCGACTATTCTTCGAGATCGCGACAAATTAATCAAAAACTGGACCAAAATTTAGCTGAAATTGATTCCGGCGTTGGAAGACTCAAACACTTGGCGTTAGGGTTAGGCTCAGAAATAGAGGTTCAGAACTCATTACTCGATAAAATCACTGGTAAAGCAGAGAGAGCTGAAGACACTCTTCAGCACCAAAATAGACAAATGAAACGAATTCTCAAAAAATGAAAATTATTTAATCATATATTTGTGTTTATTTTATTTTATAAGTTTATTATTAGATTATAAATAAATATTATTTTAACCCTTATCTGCATTTCGTTTAATTGTGTTCTCAATTAACTATTATTTTTCAAAAACTTTATTGATATATACTTTTGCCAAAACACTAAACTTTTTAGTTTATCCAAAATTACATCAAATTCTTGAGTTATCTTCTAATTAATGGAGTAATGAAGTGGTGTCTGTTTCTAAAGTTTAAACCACTAAAAGTAGTGCAGTCTTAACATTAAGTGAATAATAATTAATGATATTATTTTGATTATATAAACAAATTCTACACTCATAAGAGTCTAAGTTTTCAAATGCTTTGAAATAAAGATTTAAAAGTTTTAATCAGTTAATGAAAAGACTGTAGAACAATTTCAAATTAAATAATCCGGCGCTTTTAAATTATTTCACATTTTACACTTAATTAAGACTCTTATCATAACTTTTAATCTGAAATTCATGACAAAAGGACTATTTATTAATCAAAAATCTTCTGAAATTTAAAGTTATTTTTAATTAATATGGAATTAAAGAGCTTATTAAAATAGAAACTGTAAAATAATTAATGATCTTTTACTTTTAATAAGAGTCATATCTAGTCATAAAAGAGAGGGATCACTTCTCTTTGGTCTCACCAAATATGTTCCAAAAATTGAGTTATTATTAATGGTTTGGTAAAAATGAAGTCAACCTGTGTTCGATTCAAAGGGACGATAATTCTCTCTTTATTGTATTTAACGTATAATAATTTTGACTTTTTTGCATATTTTTACTCTATTATTCAAAATTTCTATATACAAAAGCATAGACTATCTTTGCCTTTGTGTCCTTTAATATTCTTCTTCTTTATTTATAATTAAAATAAAGTGAAATTCATTTATAGTAGAATGAATTGAGATTTTATAAGAATTAATTAATCTTCAATTTTTTGTCGGTTTTTATATCATAAAAATAAATATATACCATGTCTAGGCTTATGATAAAGTTTTTTCTGGAAAACGACATTCATTTTGAAAATAAACTTTGTATCTCTTTATAAGAAGTTTTGCACATTATTTCACAACTTCAATAAAAAGCAATTGTTTTTATTCATTTTGACTTAAAATTACAGATAAACTGATGAGAAGATAAAACACTATAATATTTTTCATTATAAGTTTTTAGTTAAACTTTTCACTTATTTCAAAATCCTTTTCATCCATGGATTGACGATAACTACTATCATGACTATAAAAATAATGATATACATAAAGAACTATTGGAAAATAGAGTGAAATAGAGTTCTAACACAAAACTTGTAAAACTTTCTTGCCTTACATTAAACTAATAAAAGTTTGGAAATATGGTGAACGAAATGCATAAAGAAGTAAAATTGTTTTGTTAAATGAAACGTAAATAAAAATAAAATAAACCATTTTTCTTATGCCAGAAGTTTTCTATTATAATAAATGTTCAAAAATTTTTGATTTATTCAAATCGAATTTCCTGTGAAGACATC
>JAUJYT010001344.1:0-11911 GCA_033996565.1 Nanhermannia nana
CAGGGCTGCAGATTAGCTGGAGATAGTTGAGTGTTTCACAGTGAATGTGATTCACACTATCCTAATCTAGCATAAACTGCCTTAATACCTATGAGTCGGAAAGGCGGTATGTAAATGAATAATCAATATATTATAATGAACTCCCTTTAAAGTAAACTGATTTCTCCTGTATTTTGCTGTTCGTTATAATGAGAGTCTACTGTAATTTAAATAAAATATTTAATTGTAAATTTCCATAACTCAAGAAAATTAGTAAATAATTTTGATGTGATTAAGTATACAGATCACAGAAATAATTGACTAATTGAAGGCTAATTTATATTTGTTATTGATGTGTGATTTCTAAATATTAATTAAACAACACACAAAAAACTAATTAAATAAATAAATAAAACTAAAATTAGGCCAATATAACAATTTATAAAATTCTTTCTTATACTTAATTATAAAATATGCTTAAACCTAATAAAGTGGTGTTTAATAATGAGTTAATGCTTGTATTTTTCATTGAAACTTGAATTTACTATTTTTAGTATATAAAAACATTTTCGAGGTTAACATATTTGATTGATATTCAGGTGGTGTGAATCTTAAAATACTGACAAATTCATAAGATTTTAAACATTTTTTTTTTAAACAGAGAGTAAGCAACAAAAACAAAATTTATAACTTTAAGTATTGTTTTGGATCATATATTGAACTTCTGTGAGGTTCACAGAAGATTTTCTTTTAATTTGCATAATTATAGTAATAATATTATATTATTTTTTAAACTTAAAAACATCTGAAAAACATTAGTTATGAATATTAAAAGCTAAAGTCTAGAAACCTGTAAAACGGCGAAAATAAAGCTAACTATTCATCCAATACACAAATTCAATAAACATTGAGTAAAAATTATAATTTCCTTAAGTTTTGTTCGCATGACTAATAATAAGCTAAACAGTAATTCCTGGTTATATTGAAACAGTAATATTGTCAATATTAGACACAGGGACATATATAGATTGTTCATTTATATAACACCTTTCCGACTCATAGGTATTAAAGCGGTTTATGCCAGATTAGGATAGTGTGAATCACATTCACTGTGAAACACTCAACTATCTCCAGCTAATCTGCAGCCCTGTTAAGAGTACTAAAGTACCCTAAGTTGGACCGCTTAGTCTATGCTAGCCTTGGAAAACATTTTTGGTATACAGTTAGACTTGAACCCACAGCCACTCAGTAAACTCTGTGAACTTTTGACTCAATAATGAGCCAGTGCCTGAACCACTAAGTCACACAGCCAGCACTAGACACAGGGACATAAGATAGGGACCAAAATTATTCCATTTTTACCTAAGTTTAATCTCTAAGCCTAGGTATCAGACTCTAGACCGCTTATGAACTCAGGCCTATAACCTTTGCGTAAATGAATTATTTAAAATAAAAATTAAAGTTACATTGAATTCTCACTTTTGAAGAGTAGAACGGATACCTATTTTTCTATTAATTTTCTTTATCATAACTAATGACAGATGCTATGAATTAAATGAAACTAAAACTTAATAAAGTTTGACTCTAATAAAGCTTAATCTTAATGAAGTCTAAGTCTAAATTAGTTTAACACAAATTAAGATTTATTAATGATATTTAACTTTTCTCATATTGAATGAAAATGAAGAAATTTGTTAATTAATTGGTTAAACCAATTATTGCAATAAAATTAGGCCATAAAACAGAGTTAAGGTAATCGCAGGTGTCAGTGAATAGCTTGAAGTCAAGGATAATTTACTCAATTATTTATATAACTCTTAATTGAATAAATAATAGCATTCGTGTTAATTACAAATGAGCCCTAAAAAGGAATCCGAAAAAATGTTTTCGTCATAATAGAGGAAAATATACCGTAAGTTTGTTAACAAACATCAGAGCGAAAGCGAAAAAAAGTTGAGTGCAAGTGAAAAAAGGGCCCACTTTTTCCATAAGCATAAAAACTTCCTTTTTTCTAGCGGTATAACAATGTGAAAAATTGCATCTGAATCCCAAAAATTCAGCGTTTATTCTAAATATTATTTATTAATGTCAGGTATTATTCTTTTTCGCATCAATTGTTTATTATTAAGTATTGTAAGTATTGTGAGATTTTTCACACCATTCACGACCTGCAGATTTGCTGTATTTTGAGCCTATTATTATCCAGTCGTTTATCCTAACATTTTGTGACTTTTTTCCGCTAACTATAAAGAAAAGTATTTTTTAAGGCATATAATTGATTATAATAATGCTTAACAATAGGCCACATATAAGTATAGCTTCAATAGTGGCCTAATATTTAAATAAGATATAAAATGTTTTAACCCTAATCTGACTTTAATTCCCTATCAAAAGCTCAAAAGTAAAAAAAAACTACAGAATAATTACAATATAATAACGTTTTTGTGAAGTATATTAATTATCTATTAAGAGAGAGTGTAAGAGAAATAAAAACTTCAATCTTAATAATAAAATAATGAGTCCTGATATATAAGGGAAAAGACTAATGCACTATAATTTCATTATTATGATTACAACTGACTCTCATTACTGCCAAATATAAGATAAACTCTTTTATCATAATAAGAGTTCATTATAAGCGAAGATCTTTTATTCTACGGTTTCTGTACAGTATAGCCAACCAAACAATATGTCTATAGTTGTTCATTATATCGGAGTTCATTATAACGAGAGTCTGCATACTCGAGAGATACTCTGTCCTGACCTTTAATACTAGAAATAAGATTACATTTACTTATTGGTTAACTCCTCTTGAATTTCAGGAAGAAGTGAACCCTAAGTAACTGTTATCAGCCTATACTGTAACTAAATGATCATAATTGACAAAAAATATACTATAAGTATATGCTATTATTTCGAGAAGTAGTAGTAGTGTTGTAGTGAAAAAAGTATAATGCTTTTCATGAGTTCATCTCATTTTGTTGAACCAGAAACGTGTAGATACTGTCAAAACGCAATATATATATCCATGCAATTGACATAAAGTATAGCATTGTTTCGTGTCTAATCGTTTTGCATATAAGACATACTTTTAATGCTGTTATAATGCATACGAATATAAGGAAAAATTGTTTTATTAACATTTTATTGCTATTCATTTGCCATTCAATCTTATTATTCTGTATTTATTACTAAAGTGCGGAAAAGTAGTATTTCACGTATTTTTTGTTCATATAATCCATTCCGGAGTCGAATATGACTCCAAATCACATCAAAATAAGTCATTTGAGACATATTATAAATACCTATAATTGCCTTTTTGAGGGTTAACAAGTACATGTATTATGTCTTTAAATGATTATTTATGTCTATTTAACGCTTTTTTTATTGTTATTTATGGAAAATATATTAATTTTTATTTAAAAGAAAAAATATTAAACAAAATTTTAATAATGAAAAATTTATCATAAGCTTAAATGTTTTTATTAACCCCATTATATTTGTAGATTATTTATTTATTTGTCGCTCCAAAAAGTTTTTCAAGTATCGGATAATTTAATATTTTATGTAAAATTATAAGACTGTACTCTTTTAATGAGCTCTACTTCTGTGATATATTAAATAGTATAATATATTGAATTTAATTGATGTATATTGGTTCATATTTTAAGGTACTATCCTTGCCTAATTAATAGCTTTTAGGTTAACACATAAGGGGGAGTAAGCCCAATACCAGGGGTGTCGGATTTTTGTTGAGAGAAGTGTACAATAGGTATCAAATATCTGATATTTTCTCATTTTTTCACTCATATGTCTCTAATCAGTTAATATGTGTATGAATAGGATTTTATACTAAAATATAGAGAAAATTTTTGCAGTGCAGTTTGGACTCAATTGTACAAGTTAAGGCTTCTCAAACCATATTATTAGGTTTCATTTTTTTCGTAATATATTTGTTACATAAATGAAAATTTGTGACTAAATGAAACGCAAGACCGTAGACCGAAAGTGTGGGCTGCACTATCATCTAACCCAGCGATACCCTTTTTTGGGGAATTAACAAGAATCAGGGCGTAATGCTGGCCAAAGAACACATTAAAATAAAACTAACCTTAATTTAAACACTTATATTATGTTTCGCTCAATTAATTACGCTTTTATTAAAATAATTATTAATATCTATTGAATGCTAAATTTATTGATGATTAAAATTTAATAATTATATTTTGTTAAAAGGAGAGGAGTGGCACAACACTCTATGGCTTCGATTCCAGATCGAAGGGTCTGAGTTCGAACCCCAGGAGTGGCTATTTTCTCTGCTATATGTTGGCCACATATTCAGTGTTTTTTAAACATCCCTACGGCCCGACGCGTTTGCCCACAGCCTACACACTGTAAAAATCTCACTTGTTAACAGGGGCTTCGGTGAAATCTCCTCTCATTAGGGAGTTGGCTCGTGAAAACGTATTTTGTTAAATCCAAACTAAATGTAATTTTACTTTAAATTCAAGTGAGACTTAATGTTAATTTTTGTAACAAATAACGCGCATTCAGAACACGTGAATTGGACATACCTTTGACACGTTAGGACCTAACCTAACCCTAACCCAACTTAAATGAAGGTCAAGTTGTATCAATACATATAGTAATACAGTGAAGCAAACCCTGTCGGTCACTGTTTTCGGTCTTGCCGTTTATTTAGTCATTGCTATTACATAACGACTATTGTATAATACTCTTAACTAGATTTTACTGTAGTTTTTGTCTCTAACATAAAACACATTTATTACTTAAGTAAGAAATTTAGTCTGACTTTATTCAATAACTTGTTGCCCATAGCAGAGCATCAGAAGTTCAATCAATTTTTTTATTATACAATATAATAGTTATTGATGTTTAGGGAGAAAATACTCTTTCAATTTGGAGCCGACAGTAATTTATTGGCAGAAAATTGAATACAAAATACTGTCAACATATTAAATATTAGGAATAAATGAACCAAAAATTTGCTGTAATTTTTCTTCTCTTGGAAACTAATAAAGAATAATCCGAAATAGCCTTAAGTCCGAACAGAAACTTGATATTATATCGAGTTTCTGATTGCCTGACAATAAATAGTTGTTTAGCTATTATTCAGCTATTAATTGATATAACGTCTTAACCTTTGCATGAATTATAGGGTTCTTTGCTTTCAAGAATTGTCTTATAGTCTTAAAAATTATAATTCAGCCAATGATTGCTTTTTTGCCGTTCGCCCGAAGAAAAGGAAGCTTCAAATTGTTGGTGAAAAATAAAAATAACTTTTTTTGCATAAACTTGAATACGCTTATTGTTGCTGTAAGTGTTCGAGTTGTTATGTTTAGTAATTTATAACTTGTTTTTGTCATTAAGTTGGTTGAGTCGTAATCATTGCTGTATTTCTCAGGCATTTCTTACCACAAAAATGTGAAAACTTGACAAAAGTTAACCAAATTTTTCTTATTTTAAATTTCTTCTTGTTATCGATTGTCTTCATGTATGATATTCAGGAACATTAATATTTCAGATCCATTAGGTAATAGAAATTAAAAAGTACTTTATATTCAGAGTGTTATCAATTTTTGCAAATTAGATTTTTTTTCCATAAAATTACTCATAAATAAGATTTTAATTAAAAAACAAATAATTGTTTAACTCTAGAATTCATCAAAAAAATGACTTTTATTTTAAGAATTATTACTATTTTTGCATTAAATACAGATAAATAAGAAGTTTAAACTAATTTTCAAACTAAAGGTCAGAATTTGGAAGTTTAAGAAATATGAGATTTTATTAAACTATTTTAACATAAAATATTTGAAAACTTAATCTTAATGTTTAATTTCTTTATTACTTAAGATTTAAATTTTGAAATTTGTACAATTTTTATGTAAACTCCGATTAATTAAACAAATTTTTAGAAAAATATGTTTATTGTAATGGAAAAAATTTTCTATTTATTCAATTAATCGAAGCAAAACATTGAGAGCTAACACTATTTAGTGTTAAATAATAAGCACAAAAAAGGTGTACAACTATTTCATAAAAGATATAAAGGATTATAAATTATTGATCGTTAAAATAGGGAATTAGTGTTGCATTAATTTGACACAAAAAAGGGTTTGAAGATTAAGATAAATAAGGGAATTAATAATTTATTGCTAAAAAATTGTTCCGTACTCTAGAATCGGGTTTTAGTTATGCAGCAAATGACAGACTCAGTTCATATAAACTCTGTATAAATAGGTTTTATTGTCATTTTAAAAGAGTTAATGTAATGAAAAGTTTAGTTAATTTTTTATTTAGCTTACAAATTATGAATGGCCTCACACGGAAAGCCATTGAAGTGTTATTCAGTATGAAAAACTGTTACACCCATTGCTTACAGATTTAATTCACATCAATAATGAAAAATATAACGCATCAGAAAATAATTTGTATTTCTAATGAAAAGCTAAACAATTATTTGAGAGAAAAAAATTATTTATTCTGCAAAAGTTTAGTATTAATTACAGGGAGAGTTGCCTTTAAATAATTAAATTTTTGAATTATATTCCAGACAAAAATTTTAAACCATAATAGGGTTACGCATGATATGGTGTTAAGTGAGATATTATTCTTTTGCAATTTTTATTTGTTTTTTATCCTAAACTTTATCATAAAATTTTCTCAAACAGACCTTTTAAAGCCATTAGAATGCAGGCTATGGTAAAAAAAGCTCAATTATAACTGTCTAAGGATAAATTGTGACAAAAATATAATAGAAATTTAAATAAATAGCGTGAAAAGTAATTCTGAATAATTAATAATTCTTTATATAAATACCTTTTTATTCAAAAATACAAAAACTTTATAGAAATCATTAAAACTATTTCAAAGCAATAGTAAAATAACTCAAACAGAAAGAGGAAAACTTTTTTCCTATTAAAATACATAAATAGTAATAGCTTTAGAAATACTGTATTATACCTGTATATCAACTATAAGTTATTAATAATAGCAATAAAAGTAAGAGTACATAAACTCTAGTCTCTATTCAATTTCCCTTTTTTTGGCAAAAAAATAAATAATTAATTTTTTTGTTGATTTACAATTAAAATCCAAGTCACTCAACTGTGCTCTAACTCAACTGTACTCTAACTCCTATTATATCGATATCTTTTACATAAAACTATTCAAATGCCTTATAAACGATGCAAATGTTCAGCCTATCGATTGATAAATAAGAAGCACTCAAATGAATTATTTTTTTGTAATAATCTTTTTTTGTTTATTCTGTTAATAAAAAGCGAATTCACCGCAAACCGGAAGAAAATGTTCACATTGTTTAAAAAATCTGAATTTTCTTTTAATTTTTGTTATTTGAATGCATGAATACAACTGTTATTTAGTTTAAAAAACTTTTTAACGAAACATTTAAATCATTAGAAAATATATTTATGCAAAATATTTAACTTACGTGAGTTAAAACTTTTCTCAACGGTGTATAAATTCTATTATTTGCACACTTTTTGCAAAGAATGCATACTCTGTTTGAGAAAATGCACTTAAAAATTGAATAATTATTTGCGTTAAGATTTGCGTTAAGATCGACATCAAATTAGTGTCAAACAGTTCATAGAGTAAAGTACTTTTGGAAAACTTTTCTAATGCCTGTCATTAAAATTTATGTAAAATTATGATAAAAAGAGTATAACTCATGCACTCAAATAGAAATATAAATTATCATAAACTATAACATTGAACCACAGAAGGGAGAGATAAAAGATAATAATTATAATAATTAGTAACTTATAACTAAATTTCAATTTTATTAAATTATTCACTAATTATAATCATTATTTTCTGTGGTCTTGTGTTTAAATATAACAATTAAAGTGCATTTTTTTATCAGCATTTTATTTGGTTGATGTCTATTAGTTGCCACCTGTCTGATGCTTATCGTATTTACAGATTCCTTATCTAAAGAATAAGCTTATATTCATGAGTCGACCAATACCTTACTCAAACAGAATGCCAATTATGTGTCAAAGATATCAAATTTAGGTACAGTAGACTCTCGTTATAGTGAAGTCGGATATAGTGAATCTCTCGCTATAGTGAACAGTTTTATACCACTAGTTTGGTTCGCTATACCCGACAATGTTATAGTATTGACTCCAGATATAGTCAACTCTCGATATAGTAAACGAATTTCTCTTGCATTTGGTCGTTCACTATAACGAGAGTCTACTGTATAATTTATTTTACTCGTCAAAAAAATTAACTGTAAAAGTGCAATACAGCTCAGATTTTGAGAATAAGCACCGCATTTATAATTTTGAATCAAGAAAAGAGAGGGAAATCGCCTTTTTTATAAGGATAATAAAATTCTAGATTAAAATACAATAATTATTTAAATTTTATGCTAATATCAAAATTGTTTCTAATTTTTGTGTTGTATTTATAAACGACCTCCTGATGTGTTTGATTAGCGGGTTGTCAGGTGTTCTCCTATCAAACGAGTGGCAACTCTATAGTCAACTGTATTATAAACACTTGAGTTTGAAGTTTTTAACATTAAAGTTTCGCTTCCAATGAGATCGAGAACATCCATATCCAGGAAGGACAGCAACAAATTATTATGAATACACTATTAAAACGAGGGCTCAAAACTTGATAAATAGTTAACTCAAAAAAAATACTATAACTTATGACTTATGCCTAACATTCATAAGCGAGCAGACAATTCACGCAGAGATAAGAATATGTTTAATACGACCCGTGAACTGATCTCAATGTGCATTAAGTTTGATAATTAACTCGATTCAAGACTTAATATATTGTAAACTATATTGTAATACAATAATAATGAATAACTTTTTGACGGATTATTGAGAAGAATAATTTGAATCATGAATTATATCAAACTTTTTTCTATTTCTTCTTATTTGGAAATAAATTGATTTTAAATGTTTAGAAATCTATTTTAATGTTAGAGTTTTTGATAACTAATAGTTAGGTTTCGAAAAATAGCTTTAAAATAATTAAGTGCTCAGAACTGTGTTAAATATTTGATGCCATTGTCTGCATAGCAACTCAGAAAAGTATAGTTTGAACTCTTTTTCTCTCAGTCAATAAGTATAACAAAAACCTCTTTTATTTGAAAAATGCATAAAGTAATGAATGATTTGCTAATAATTTAAAAATCAAGTCATAATTAATAATACTTTGTGTTTCAATCCTATCATTTTTCAGCCTAAATAAGCCCTCAATAATCAACTGGTATTTTATCAATTCATTCATTGCTCTTTAAAATTGGTTTTAAAGACAACAATGAAATTTGAAAACTAATCCAAAAACCCGATTGTTTTATTCATAAAAATATAACCCAGTAATGCATCGTTATTATACTCATTATAATATGCAATATTATAATAGTGGGCCCCTTTATAGTTATAAATCCTCCATAAAGTGAAAAATATTAAGGGATATGTTATGTTTAATTACCTCTTTATAGTGAATACCAATGAGTGATGAATAAAGGTCTTACCTCTTTGGTGAATACAAGCTTCAGGTCCTTCTCGATTCTCCATAATGTGGTATCGCTGAAATAGCTATTGAAGAGCAAAGGGTTAAAATATTAAAACCTGGGCTTAGAGTTGAGCTCTAGTCTGAATGTGAAAGTTTTAGGCAAAGACTACCAAACCTATCATTTTTAAAGTCAAATAATTAATAAATATATCGCAAAATATATTAAGCCGATCGATAACTTTGTTTTAAACGAAAGTCTTATGATTTGTGATTCATTTAATTATTTTTAAGCTTGTTTTATACAAATTTGTAATAAGAAAATTAAATTATTATGGATTCCAAACAAGGATTTGAAAGGATAACAAAAAATCATAACCTCTATTAAGTGCAATTTTAAAATTATATAAACTAATAAATACCAACCTTATCGAAGTATTGCATACACGCTATTGAGGCCCAACAGTCTGAGAATGGAGCCTGAACCTAAGCTCAATACCAACGTACCTGAGCCTACTGAGTATAGGCTCTAATACCCTAGAATCTAAACAGGACCCTTTAAATTAGAGGCTTGCAGAGGAAACCCGTAGGTGCGGGTTTTGTGGGTCTTTTTAAAAAATTCAGCGGCTGCGGGCGGGCGTGGGGTTTAAAAATTTTTGAGATGCAAACCTCTACTTTAAATACGACCCTCAAACAGTACTTATTATTCATTTTAAATCTTTTGTAAAATTAATAAACAGATTTATGAAAATTGAGAAATATTCAAATTTTCATAATCTGCTTATTCTAGTCATCAATAACACTAATCATTATTAAAAGAATTTTTATATTACATTTGTATTGTAGTTAATTTGTTATCTGTTAATCACTTCATGTTTTATAACTACTCATTGATCACATAATAATTACTATTTTTATTATATCTTTTTGTTATTTCGTTTATGTATTTTTGTTATTTTTTATGTATTTTTGTTATTTTTCAGATTTCATGAGTAATTAATATGTATTTAATTCTAGAACTTTAATTCATTCCTTAAAGACTAGAAAATCAAATGTAAATGCAATACACTTTTGCAGATGTCTTTGTGATAACTTTTGTGCACATAATTGTTATACAAAATTATTTTTATCTTAAACTTTTAATTAAATAAATTATATGTTTTACTGCCGAACTTGGACATTAAAATTACTTCTTATACACTAAAGTATTATTAATTTTTAGAATGAATTATAATCGCAATTATAAAGTCACGAAAAAACTCACAAATTAGTAAATAAGTAGCTTTTTGTGAATTTTTTTTTATTCGCAACCCAAAAATTTTTAAGTTTAATTTACACGAAACAGCTATTCATTTATAATAAGAGTTATTCTTTTATAACAATATTTTTAATTTCATTTATTATCTCAAATGCTTTTTGAATGCAAGTCATTAAATGTTTTTAATGTTTAATCGTTTCTATCGTTTGTAACTATTATAAGCAGTGATGAGCAGTGCTCGAGCATTTGGTACTCGGTGGCGAGCACCGAGCACTTGACCCCTGAGTGCCTAGTCTTAGTTATTTTTCATATATTTTCAAATTATGCAATTTACGGGGAGGAGTGGCGCAACACTCTATGGCTTCGACTCCGGATCGAAGGGTCTGAGTTCGAACCCCAGGAGTGGAAATTTTCTCTGCTGTATGTTGGCCACATATTCAGTGTTTTTAAACACCCCTACGGCCCGACGCGTTTGCCCACAGCCTACACACTGTAAAAATCTAACTGGTTAACAGGGGCTTCGGTGAGATCTCCTCTCATTAGGGAGTTGGCTCATGAAAACATTTGAAAACGTAAACGTATGCAAGCAGTATAATTTTTTAAAAATATTAAAAACATTAATTTCATATCCAAAGTATGTGTTTGAATGTTATTTCATTAGTGAACATCGTATTTAGCAAATGAATATACAAATAAAATTACAGCTTAAATAAAATAAAAAAATTTCGTGTTAAAAGAGCTCGGTGCTCTAGCCCATCAAAAAAGTGAGCACCGAGCTTCAGTTCCTGCGAGCTCGAGCCCGCTCATCACTTTTTATAAGACAAACTTTGGACAAAATTGTTGTGCGGATGAGATAATAGTGTTTTATTTGCTTTAAATAAATATTGAATACAAGTTATTATAAACTCAATGAAAGAGCAAAATTTGCACAAATGATCAAAAATTTATATTTTAATTAAATTTCAAATTTCCTTCGGCTTAGACTTATATTTGAATGAATGTCTCATTTGATATTCTGATTAATAGATATGTATATAAAAATGGTTTTGTTGATCACAAATAAGTTCAAAAATAATTGAATTCCAATTAAAATTCAAATGTTTAGCAGTTTTTTAATTCTCTAAATAAAAAACTCGTATTTATTAT
>JAUJYT010001345.1:0-11906 GCA_033996565.1 Nanhermannia nana
TTAAAATAAAATATTTTACTGTTGAATAGTTTTACAATAAAGTGAGAATAAGCGTACAAATGTTTAAGTTAAACAAAATAAAAAAAATTATGTTAAGTGTTAACCTATACTAGTAGTTAATACAGTGTATTAACTGTAATATTTATTATGATTTGCGGCACAATTTTTTTCTTTGACAGATCAAACGCGGCTCAAAATGTTGTTGTTTAAACAAAATACACGAATTTATGTAAAACAAGCGTTATTTGTAATTCTAATTAACCAAATGATAAGGTGAAAGAAGATGTGTTTTTTGTAAGCTCTATAGTGTATAAAACTAATAAAATTTAATGTGCTGAGATTTTATGGATCCCAACCTATTCTATACCTTCCCTTCCTTAATGCTTTTGAAAAATGTCAAACTTTTTAACAATTATTAAAACGCCTAAAACTCAAATCATATATTTAGTGTTGAAATATGTTCAAAACTTAAAAGAATCCTGTTTTTAGGGGTGTATACAAAAATTAGTATAAGTACCAGTACTTTAATAACTTAAATTAAAGTTTATCATTAAAGCGCTAATATTTGGACAAATTCTTACATAAATCATATTTTGTTTACAGGCAACCAATTTGTTAAGTATGATAGTGTCGCACAATGACTCTGAAAAATTAGTCCATTCGTTACATTTTCAGGAACTCTAAAGAATTTAAAATATTTTAAGCACATTGTTGAAAATTTATTTAGTATTTGCATTTTTATTATTTTTAGAACAAAAATAAACGCATATTAACATAATTTAGGTTTATATTAGTAAATAGTTTCTAAAGTTTGTTAAATAACTTATCTTTTATTGAGGAAAACAAGAAAACATGTAAATTATTTCAATTGAAAATGAAGAGTATGTTATGTCATTATAAATAAATCAACATTTTGTTAAGCTGTATGCTAACTAAAAAAAGTTAAAGTTTATGTATATCTTACAGTATATTTTTCCTCATTTGAATGCTAAACATTTCTCTGTTTGATTCTCATATTTCTGTCTCATTCAATGCATTCAATGAGTAATTTATTGCAATTTATTTGCATGCTTTCAATCGTTTTCATATACCATTAAATTATAAATAAACTTAAAAGTTCTTTCCAACAAACTCATGACGATTGTAGAGATTAGAGATTTGGTTACAAAATTCTTACAAATTGAGCAAATATTTTGCACGACCTTTCAGTAGATAATCAATTTAAGTTAAATCACGTTATAACGAACTTCAATATACTGTTACAGTAGTGATCGTTCGTTTTAAGTTATAATGAACGTTAGGCTAGTCTAGGCTCGGCTCGAGGGCCCTTTTTGAGCCTGAGGCTCAGGCTCCAAGCTCTAAGGTTTTCGAGCATAGGCTCGATAGCTTGGGCCTATGCTCCAGGCTCGCCAGGATCTGAGGTTTACGAACCGGGCTCAGGTTTAGGCTCCGAGGTCTTCGAGCCGAGCTCAGGCTCAGTTTCTAAGGATTTAGAGCCCAGGTTCAGGCTCGGAGTTTTCGAGCCTATGCTCATCAATAATTATAACAAAATAGATTTGACAGTGGAGACAAAGTTAGACTCACTATTCTAAAAATCACACCATATAACGAATTTCTCTTAATCGGTTCTAACAAATACAAACACTACTTCATTACAATATAACAAAGTTAACTTACTTTCTATCTTATAGTTACTTATAATCAGACTTTCTATTGTATAGTATAATCTTCAATCAAAATAATATTTACTTTTTTAAAATTTTATTCAAACTTGTTTTCATTATCAATATTTTGATTGATTAATACTCTAATACCTAATCGAGAATATTGTGGGAAACATTATTTATAAGTGTGTGAGAAGTTCTGAACCTATTCAGAGCCGATTCAGAGCACATAAGATAAAAATCGGAATAAGAAAGTGATTCTCAAGAAAATCAAGTGATCGACAATCTAGAGGTTGAAAACTTGATTTCAAAGTCTATTGAAGTACTTAAGTGGTAAAGGAAATGAATAAATAATTTGTTTTAAATAGAGAGCTGTTCAGACCAAATATTTAATTTGCTCGAAGAATAATATTCAAAAAATAATATTATATTTTAAGCTATAAATTATTTCAAAAAGATTTATAAGAATAATGTTTTGGATTTATTGGTCATAAACATAACAAGTTTGAAAAAATTAATTCTCGATATAAGGAAATGTTCTTAAGATCCCATGAGCTTTGTTATGCTGAAGCTTTATTGTTATATAATATCAATAGTAATATCTATTCTATCTATCTATCTATCCTTCAAGTAAAAGTTTAAGCCATCAAAATAATTCTTAAGTACTATTCACTGATCTTCTATTGAAATATTCATTAAAACAATATTTATTTTATGAAATAAAAACAGAAAAAAGTAAATTTCAAGTTAAAAATTGTTTGAATTGTTTAACATTATTAATAAATTTTCAAATATTTTAAATTCTATACAGAAATGGATAACTTGCCATCTTTTGATATCAGCCTAAGAGAGTTACAATTTCTTTGGCTTATAAAATATTATTGTTTTTGTGTTTTTTATATAATAGAAAATGAAGACTAAATTAAACTCAAACTTGAGTTAAATACATAAATATTTGAATATGATTTGCCCTATAAAACAATGAAATCAACACTTTCTAATAATCAGCTCTTATTATTAAAGTTTGAAATTGATTTTAAGAAATACAAACTTAACTTTAATATAAATATTTAAAATACAGAAAGCATGCATTGAATTCTTGACTCTCGATCCGGAAATGAAATTCGTGATACTGAGCATCAATTTCATGCAAATCAAAAGCATTTTTTGAATTATTCGAAAAACAAATAGATAAAAAAAGTTTATTTTTAATGCTTTGAATTACTTAACGAATATATGGTTGGTTTAATTGAAGTATATTTATAGCACTTAACGAATATAGCATTAATAACATGTCATTTAATTCTTAATTGTTTAACGACTTCGTGACTACTTTTGTTTTAATTCTATTATATTCTACAATAATTATTAGGTCTGCACTCTTATCTCATAATATCAATAAAATAAAATACATTTAATTGTTAGCGAAGTAGACTTTTTGAACGATCAAAAATTAGAGAGAACTCAATAATCTAAGGTTGAAGCGGTTGAAGCCTTACTTATTAAAAATGTTTTTAAGGTTAGACAAAACATTTGAATACATTGAAACATTTTCTTTTATAAACAATTAAAGAAATGAAAAAAATCTTATCTAACAGTTACACAAAATGAGCATATAATTAATACAAGCAAAGAGTACTGTACTGTTTGACAGCTGTTGGGTAGTAAGGATAGTCAATGTAGGGGATAGTCTGCGGGTAGTAAGTGGTTAAAAAACTTTAAATGCTTTAATTTTCAAGTACTTCCCATACTAACTGTATGACTGCTTCAGCATCTAATTTAGTATATCTTATAATAATCATTGGTCTTAAACATTTGAAAAGCTAAGTAAGAGCTGAAAAGATTTGCTCAAAAAGCTGCGCTTACCTTAAATATGGTTTAACACTAGATTGAAGGCAGGAATCAATAGTAACTAATATATCAGTATTTGTTTTGATATCACTGTTTGAATAATTGAAAATCACATTAAAGTAATTATAAGTTGAATGTTACGCAAATGATGCCAAAAGTGAGCGCACATTTCACATATCACACGAGGATTTGACACTTGTCTACTCAGACACTACTAACTCAGTTCTTGTGCAGTCATAACAAAGCTAAACAATTTATATCAAGTGAAAGAACATGAGAGACTTAATTCGTGATGAGTTGCTATACAGAACACACAGTACTGTACCAATTGGTTGCCATCACTTTCATTTACTCCACCTCTTCAGGAGGTTTTACTTAATAAAACTGATGTTACTCTTGATCATAATGGAGGTGTCAGTCATGAAGGTCTTCAACAGAAAAAGTAATGTACGAGTAGTTTGGAAATGAAATAAAAAGTTTACAATACTTTAAACTTAAGCCGTTATTATCTTAAGGATGAATGCGTTGGGTATTGAAAACAGAATTAAAAGCGCTTTCATAAAACAGAGTCTTAAATAACCCCAATATCATTCAAATGTCTTTCTAATTAAACGTTCTCACGTTTTATAGGATAATATTTGATCAGTGAATGCATTAATCAATTAAATCCGATTTCTTGTCTGTTTAATCCTTTTTCCGGAAGTTGAAGGCGTAGTCGATCACAAGGTCTAGTGGTTGTGTCTATGATGTAAGATCTTTACGCAACTGTTCTGATATATATGAATGTATGCCAAAAATCAAGTTTTTCACTTCTTAGTGGCATCTGATCCCCATCTTCCGATTCTTCCCCGTCTTGAAGGTGGAGCGCCCTTGAAATTGATTGTAATTCAATGCAAAATACTATCTCTTTTCAACTTATTATTAAAGCTCGCGTGTAGTTTCCGGGTCGTGAACTTGCTATTAAACATAATATTAATTCTTGTTTCTCTTATTCTTTTAATGCTATTTATGGGCGACAAATACTTTTCTATCTTAAATCAAATTTATTAATATTTTTTAACTCACTTTTTATGAATCATATTTTTGACATTTTTCTGCTTTTCTTTAATTACTTATTTGACTTTTGAATTGTTTGTGAATACTTTTGTCAAGAAAAGTATGAATTTATGTTATTTTTATTACTGTTCGATAAATCATTAGCTATTTATAGTTTTTAAAAGAGTCTAATATTCAATACAATGTATATATTTCATGATTTTTATTCAGTGAAAATAACCTTAAGTTTTAATTTTCTTGTTTTACACTTAAGTATTGAAAATGAGTTAACTCTTCAACTCTTTTATTGCTATTGTCATCCAATTTAATCATATACTGTATAAACTGTTTGTCTTTCAATCATAAAGTTATGGTTATCTCACAAAATCCAAGTTTAATAACTTTTATTTATATTGTTATGAAAAGAATACCATTGTTTAACATTTCAGTAATCAATCAAAACTTTGCTTTCATCTTGAATTGAAGGCCAATTTATGTTAATCTGTATTTGATTTTATTCTCATTCAAAATCAGATTTTAATCCAAATTTCTTTTTATTAATAGAGGCAGAAAAACAATTGGCTTTTACTGATATAATCATAAGTAAGTACGAGAAAAACATTTTCAGACGCCTATCATAGTAAAAGTACCATAGACCATTTTTCAGGAGGAAATGTTAGATTTTTTTATTTAAATAAAAAGTTATATACAGTTATATACAGTTATATACTGTTATATACAGTTATATACCGTATTATATGTTTTCTATAAAAGAAGAAACAATAAAAGAGCAATAAATGGGCACAAAAGGGTATTATTAGTAAAATACTTTTCTCAGCCTTAATCATAAGTTATATCATTAACAGATCTCTCGAAATTCTATTTTCAGAATTATCACACATAGGTAGAGAACATAAAGATACTTCACATTCTTGGAGTGGATGTGCAATCAATAAAAACCAGTAAAACTTAAATTGAGTGTAGGCAGAGTGGAATGGAGTCAATATTTTTGTAAATTAATTTCAGTCCCATTTAAAAATTAATTAAAAATTTGATTAATAATTCTAATAATTCTAATCTTTCAAATAAAAGTACTTCAAAGTTGTGGTTATGTATTAAGTTATGCTTAAATATAGGCAAAGAATAGCAACTGATAGGAAAAGGGCTTCTGAATCAGTTATTCCCTAGTATTGAATACTAGGGAATTAGACATAATAAATATGAAACAACACACATGAATTAATGTCTACGGCCATATCACGCTGAAAACACCGGTTCTCGTTCGATCACCGAAGTTAAGCAGCGTCGAGCCGGGTTAGTACTTGGGAGGGAGACCACCTGGGAATACCCGGTGCTGTAGACTTTTTCTTTATTTTACACCTATTTTTTTTATTTATTTATATTTTATAAAAATTTTTTAATCTATTTTTCTTTCATTTAATTCAAAAGATTTGGTTATTAACTCACTTTTAATTATAATTTATTAATAAATAAGTTTTATGTCAAGCTTTAAATCTTTCAATTGATACTAACTTTTATGAAACTGTAATAATTACACAGTATTTATAGCGAACTTATGTAACTTTTGCATATGTTATTTGGCTATATTTTGACACAATTTATAGCTAAAAAAGGGTTCAATTATTGTAGTAAGAGTTAACATATAATACAATACATTATTAGAAAAGAAGTTAATATGTAAACAAAGTTTAATTATGAGTTCAGTTCACTATTTAATTGTCATAACATTGTTGTCAACACTAAAATCAAATTTAATTATATTAAGCGATAATACGTTTTGTGATTCAAAAACACAATTATGTGATAAACAGTCAAATGATGAGAAGTATAGCAAAGAAGTCAATGAAATAGATATGAAATCAAAGCGTTATCTGTTTTATGACTTAAACTTTGGCGAAGGCTTTAACTTAAGACGTGATGTCTTTATGCGAATGGCATTACTTCTCAACAAATTGGGACAAAACTGGTCTCTAGTTCTCCCCAAATGGACAGCAGTTCCACATTGGCTGACATCCAGTGAGTCATCGTACCGGTGGTCCACTTATTTCGATGTGAAAAGTCTTAATAAATTCATTTCTGTCATTGAATTCGACGATTATATCAATCAATTGAATCAATTGAATGACAATAACAAAGAAATAACTATTGATGTGATCATAGCTTTAGAACATTTTGCGGACACCTTTGAAAGCGATGGCAATTGGTTTGAACACTACTCCATCGATGACTGCCAGCGCTCCAAATATTACGCTTTTGTTGACTCACAAATTGTCAATTTGTACGACAATTACCATTATATTCATTACAAACGTTTGGTTTGCGTTCAGATCGAAGGCTATGTCTCGACACTTAAGCAATTAATTGAAGAAAACTTTTCTGAAGTCAATACTATTATTATATCCAATGCTGAGGTCATTATTCACAGCGATTTCGGTGATAAAGACTATTGGAGTGCGAGAAGAAGTATGAGATTCAGTGATAGACTCACTTCAATAGGAGATCGCTTCAGACATAAGTTTCTCAACTCTAACGACATCTCAGATAAGACTTTAGTGGAAAGCGATTGGACAGCAATGAAGAGATCTCACGGACAAGCAATTGGTGGACAATACTTATCGGTTCACTTGAGAAGAAGTGATTTCGCAAAATGGCGTTCGAAAGATGTGCCGGACATTGAGTGTGCGGTCAAACAAATTCATTTTGCTTTAAGTCAATTCATACCAAATAATAACGTATTCATTGCCAGCGATGCCAATCAGTCAGAATGGGATCAATTGAGGACTGCATTGAATGCCCGAAAAATTCATTTATTTCGCTTTACATCCGATTCTTTAAGTGACGGCGAGATAGCTATTGTTGACCAATGGATCGCAAGCCATGCCATGCTTTTTATAGGCACTTATGAGTCAACCTTTTCTTTTCGTATACAAGAAGAGAGAGAAATATTAGGCTTTTCTCCGAACACAACATTCAATGCTTTATGTGCTAAATGTGATCACAGACTTATGCTTAAGCTCTGTAAACAGGAATCTCAGTGGAAAATTGTTTACTAATCATTATGTTAACTATTTTTCAATTAAGTGTCATATTATTTAGTTATCATTCATATCTTGTTAAATAACTTTATTTTATTTTTGTTTTATTTTAAAAAGTTTTTTGTGTTATTTTTAACTCTTTTACAGCATTTATATCTCAAATGATATTCAAAAATTTTAGTCGTTATAACTTTTAAGTTAATAATAATTAATATAACTTTTAATTCTAATAATAGAAATCGATAGAAATTATTTTCAATAACACGTTTTGAATCGCGAATGAAACCTAATTTTCAAAACTATAACTGTAAGCTCCCTATGAGCTAAAAATGATATTTTAATAGTTTTTATATTTTAATTGCAATTATTTTACGCATTTTTTATATAAATTTATTTATACTTATATTTAAAGCAAATAAAGTTAATTTAAATGTTAAAACATATGATCAAATGTTATTTGATTTAATTGATTAAAACTGAGTTTATTTAATATTTGAAAATATATTTTGATGTCGAATATCAGTGAATAATTTAAAATTAAATAATTTAAAATTAATTAATTTAAATTAATATTTTTATTGACAAAAAACAGAAAACTATTATCTAAAAAAAATATAATCAAAATACAATTTATTGGTATTGACTCGAAGAGCCGGCAAAAGAGGGTGAATTAGGTCCTAATTGTGTGGGGTCTTCGAGCGGGTGAATGGGTCTAAACTGTTCCGAGGAATATCTGGTGAACAATATCCCCATTCCTTCGATTAAAGCTAAGAGAACACCTCCAATGATTGCGGACCCGACCATAGCTCCGGCGCCGTCTGATAAACAAACAAAATATGGTAAATAAGAAGAATTATAAAAGAAGTGATAAATAGTAGACTCACTCCTGACGGCGAGTATGGCACCGGTGAGAGCGCCCGAACTGATGCTATTCCACGGGTCCTCCTTCTTGCGGATGTGCACAAGTGTGCAGTCTATTGTGCTGAAGAGTCCGCCCCACACCGCGAAATTGCCCCCTATCACCGGCGCTCGAGTCCGAACCGCAGACCACGAACTCAATAGCCGTCTATTCAATCCTTGCGGAGAATTCCTGAACCCTTTTATCGCCTGAAATACTGAGCCGCCGATCGCTCCCATTGTGAAAGCGCCGCCGCAGTCATCCACTATACGCCACGGACAGGGCTCTCGCGCGTACTCTTCCATCACTGGCTTTTAATTATTATATTACTTAATAAATGTCTTTCACTACGATTTATCGCGATTTCTGATGCAATCTTTCAATTCAACAAAACGTTTACAACTCATTCAATACTTTTCATACTTTTAAATACAAGTGACTTCACATGTATTTCATGTATATTTATATTTCTAAAAGTTCCAAAAGATGTGATACACATAAAGTTCAATGAAATGACGTTTTTCTCAATTAATTACAACTTCAGTCAGTTATAAATTAAGTTTAAATTTTTATTAATATTTTCATAAAGAGGCTAAAAAACATTGAAAAAACACATTTTATAAATATGTTTAGTTTTAAATTATTGATTAATTTGATTAAACTTATAAATAAATTGATTTAAAATATTTTAAATTTAACTTTAAGTAAGATTTACTTTACTGTATGTCAAAAACATGTGAGTCTCAGTTTAGTTAACAATAGGTTCAAAAGAGGGCACAATATTAGAAAACATTTAAATTTAATCATTTTTTGACATTTAAACACTTTTTAGTGATATCTATATTTTCGTTAAACTGTTAGACAAACCATTAATTATTACGATTTAATTGAAAAATTAATTTTAAAAATGAGTCACAAATTACGAGTCATTAATCTCTACAAAACTGTGAGTTAGTATAGCATTAAATCAAAACATTCATAAATTGTTTTAAACATAACTTCAATTTTTAGCAAATATTTTAGAGTTAAAGCATTTAAAGCAAAACTATTTATTATTATTATTATTGAGAACTTATTAATATTTAAAAAACTGATTTTTAGTTACTATATTATGGACGCGATTACCCGTTGGGTTACAAATACTTCAGAGACCGCTGTTATAAAGCATTTGATAGAAATCGTAACGAAACAGATCCACAAAAAATCGATGAAATGATAAAAAGAGGAGAATTTGTAATCAAAGAGATTGAAGCGCTTTATATGTTGAAAAAATACCGAACTTTAAAGAGAAGATATTATAAAGAAGACAACATTGACAATGAAGTCATATAAACCAATTTTAGAAACAAATGTCAATTAATTTTTAATATAAATAAATATTTCGTTTGATATAAAATATTTTACAAATAAAACCAATTTTTGATTATCGAACCGGTTGTTAAATTATGAATTTACATAATTATCACTTTAAATACATAAAAAATTGTAAATTTCAAGATCTGTTATCTATCAGTGAATTATTGGTAAATTAGAAGAAGTAGTGGATAAGTCAGAGCGTAAGACTTGAGGCATAGACGCCTGTATTATAGCCACTGTATCGTCATTTCCCATATATTCATCAGAATTTTGAATTTCCATGGACTCGATCACAAATATGACTTTAGGCGTAGTCATAGATATTTTCTATTAAAGATTGAGAATTAGAGCAATTTTGATATACAGTACAGTACAGTGTATATTATCAAATACAGTAATAGTATATGAATAAAGACCTGTAATTCTCTGACATAACTGAGAACAAAGAAGTCGAGAGACATCGCTGAAATCCATTCAGAGACAGTACTGATCAGGTGAAGACCAAAGCCTCCGTCGTCTGGTCTCCAATTAGTTGGGTCTTTGCCGTGAAAGTACTTCATAGCCATCGGACCGCATATACAGCTTGTGGTGAAAGTACAGGTCATCAAAAAGGCGAGAAAAAACCTGAATCTGGCCATAGCTTTGGTGTTGACTAACGGATACATTTGAAACGACATAATCGTTTGGATCCAACAATATATAACTCCGAAGCCAAAGGCAAGAGTGGCGCCAACCATATGAATGCGAAAGAGCTCTAACTCTCTAAAGTTGGCGACCATTGAAAGTCCGATCGCAGACACGAGACCACAAACTAACCCAATCTTATTTCGACAAAATATTTTGCCACTCATTGGCGACAAGTCGTCCCTATAGTACTGCTCTATTTGCTTATAACGGATATATATCGTCAAACCAACTGTTCGTATATTTTATTTAATATTAGACTTAATGCTTATTAAATAGTTTTACAAAATTTACCCAAAAATGCGACAAAATTTAAAAGTTGTGCGAAAATACTCGACTCCGGCACATGAGTTCCCGTATCACTAATGTATGGCAGTTCGACCTCTACATGACCCAAACTTATTGCTATTATATATCTATTAATTTTATTATTTTATTAATTTCTTGTTAACAGACTTTTAATTCAATTTGAATTTTAGTTCAATTTATAATAAATAATACATACGTTATAATGAAAGTGAACGGAAGCAAAACAAACACAGAAAGTGGCAAATAATGCAAATTCTCCCAAACCATTGCGAGATAGACTCAGATATGATTTATTTATTAAATAATTAATAATAAATTAATTGTTAGTTTTGTTGTTATGAATACTGCGTCCAATTATTTGTCGTCTTTTGATCGCAATATATCTTTAGTTAAATTTGAATTAAGTTTACGCAAAATCATATACTGTTTAATAAAATGCAGAAATTCATTGTTTCATATTTTGTTTGTGTAATAAATATATTTATTAAATAATAATTAGTTTAAAGGAATTTAATGTTTAGCAAAAGACAAATACAAATGACATCATAATAAAGCATACATTAAATGTCTACAATTAATTACGTTATGCTCTTTTGGGGAAAGGGGTCAGTATTTGAAAGTAAAAGCTGTTGAGTATTACTCTCTTGTACTGTATGTTAATTATAGGGCTTTAAAAATGCGTTGAGACTAACCTTAATTAATGGATGCGATTAAAGCTCTCATATGACTGTTTGTCTGTTATATTACTGATCTTAAGTAATATCAATACACAGGTACTAAGTTTGAGTCATATGAAGCTTTTCCCAGAAGAGTAGCAAAAATATTTTTTCTATAAAGGGCTTAATTCATATCAATTAGTATATAAACGAACGAATATATTAGAACACAACTGAGTCACATAGCCTTTAAAATTTGCAAATAATTTACTCAACTTTTTACTTTTGTGCCTAAAATATGAACTCTATGTGTAGTAATCATTGAAATGACTCTAAGTTCGTATAAATTATATTGATATGATTTAAGCCCTTTATAGAAAAAATATTTTTGCTAACG
>JAUJYT010001346.1:0-11902 GCA_033996565.1 Nanhermannia nana
GACGATTTGGACGGTTTCTAAATTTTAAATAACATTACATTAAAACTGTTGTTCAGGGGTTTTGTAAATAAATTTGTTTTTTTGATAATCTATTTGCTCAAAACCCCTGACAATAAGTTTGAGTTTTATATGATTATCAGTCAATCCTTCGTTAATTGAAAGATTGAGAATTGAGTGCAAATAAATGATATCTAATTAATGTTAATAAAAATGCGTTTTATTTAAATTTCATGGTTCTTAATATAATTACTTTAGAGATAAATTAATGAGAATTCTAATTGTTTTTATTATACTTTACATTTGATTTTCAACTTGTTTGGAATGAAAAATATCTTTCATTTTAAGAAAGTTTATGGGAGACAGACATACATTATATTCGTTTTACATGAATAATAAAAATTAATTTGTTTGCAATTAATTGTATATAACTTTAAAGCTTATGAAATATTATATGAAAAAATGCTCAAACTTTTTATACTATTAAAAAAGCTTTTCATATATCGAATGATTGGTTATAAAATTTATTCCTTTCAAGAGTTGAAGTCATGATTGAACCAAATGTATATCAACTGCCAGTTTTCATGAGTTCGAGCAGACACCCGACAGCACCGAAATATCCCTCGTGTTCCAGAAATAGGGCTTTAAGTGTTCCGTCAGACCAGAAGTCCATCGCATACGCCAACAGTTTCATTGATATTTCATTAACACGAAGAAAATTGCCGACAAATACCACTCTTTCAATGCCTTCATTGACAGCACACATGCGAGCTATTGAACCAATATTATTGGTTATGGTCACTAATGTGGCTCTGGCCAGATCGGAAGGGGTCGCCTGTTGTCGCTTCTCCTTACTAGACATGTTTCCAAAGCTATTATAGTTATAATGAGTTAAGACTAACTGTTAGAGCTGTATAGCAAAGAAATGCGTGAATGCATACCTGCTCGCGACTATATCTCCGCTCAATTGAAACTTCGGATAATCGCCGCCATAAATATCTCGAACCAATTTATCGACTTTAGTGGAGTCTCCATTGGCCGCCAGTTGTATCGCGTCCTCAAACGTTTCACATCCGGTCAGGAGTGAACACAAGCCAAGAAAGGTTCCGCCGCCTAAACTCGAACCACTCACTCGTTTGTATTTGTCGGGAGAATAGACGGCCAGAATACTAACACCAGAACCAATGTTAACAACGAGGAAAGGGTAGGGGTGACTAAAATCATAGGGAGATTTGGAGCACTTGTCTGACAGCAAGGGATCGTTCAAATAATAGCATTCTTGAGGATTATAAGCTTCGATATAATGGATTCCATGGATCAGAGAATCCAATTCATCGAATTTATGTAACTCAAGATTGACCTCTTTCTTGAAGTCGGCCTCAAACTTAAAGGCTCCGCCACCGGTCGCACACACAGTACTGGCCAGATATGCGATCCCTTTAGATTTGGCCAATTTTAAGAACACCGACATCTCAGAAGTCGGGAATCTTATGAAGTGAAGCGTTCCGTATCTGCCATTAATACAGCAGTTGTCCATTTGTAAGTATACGTCACGTTTGCCGGTCTTCCCATACGAGGCGTTTCTCTTCAGGTAATGTCGAATACGTTTTATGGTTTCCAACTCTGAGTCTATCTCATCGGGAGAGCTGTCGGTCGGCTCGAAATACACCAGTTTTACCAGAGTCCCCCCGATGTCCATTCCAAACCAGGGCATCGCTAAACATATTAAAACATATATCACATACTATTTTCTTATACCAAACATTTACTTATCACATACGCGGTCCACACAATTCACTGCCATTCGGTGAAGATATGTTTCCGTTTATCGTTGACATCATGTTCCACATCAACGACTTCTTATTCACATAACTCGGCCGTCGGTAGGGGTTTATCAGTGGCGGAGAGTTATGACAATACCTTCAATTGTAAACAATAATCATTTTATTTTTTATTAGAATTAATTATTGAATTTTTATTATTACTTCAATTGAATGATTCGTTAAAACTATTTTAAAACATTTGCTTTAACTCTATTTTGTATTAAAGAAAATATTGATTTTTATATTTATAAACTGTTTTTTAATAAAAGGATTTCACATAAAATACATTTCAAATTAAAATAATAGCATTTCAACGAATCATTGATTGAACTCTTTTTACGTTAATTACAATATAAGGGATGTCTTTCACCGCTAATTTATATAAAATCAATTACTAATCAATTAAAAGCAAAATCTAATAAAAATGAATTTATTGGATGAACACATAAATTAAATAAAATCAATATTTAATAGTATTTGCAGTGAATCATATGTTATGTTTTGGTGTGTGTCTCACATAAGAGTTTAGTGAACGCATCGCTTCATTTCAAGTGAGTTGACATACAGTTTGCGCACTATTTCATTGAGGTCTACATTCAATTATTTTATTGTCATTTTTGCGAATTTTTTGATATTATTTTAATTCAATTAAATAAGTAAAGGACTGACTCAACAAAAAATGAATTTCTTATGCAGTATATTAGTATTGATATTTGATTTGGTGACTCGTTATATTATAATTTACTGAATATTATGCTATAATTAAAGAACATTAGTATTGAAATAATACTTCAATTGATTGATAACTTTGAAAAGTTAGCGAACATATAGAGTGACATAAAATCGCATAAAATCAATACAATTAATAAAGTTATAAAATAAAATATTAAAAACTTGTTATTCTCAAAGTTGTGAACAGAACTTACTTAATGTCCATAATTATGGTAAAAATAGACGTCAATTATTGACCGATGGCTTAAATAATTTTGCACAAAATGAACTTAAAATATATTGACACAGAAACAGCGATTTATACAACAGTTTGCAGCAATAGTTTATAACAATAAAGTTTTATTACTTTCATACACATGTCATACAAATGCAGAAAGTTATCGATGGCGTGATTTTTTATATCCTAACGCTTCAAATGTTTTGAAAACATTCAATAGAATTGAAAGAGAAAAAAAAGTCAGTATTTGTATTAAACTTTTAAAAGTTGCTTTTGAACCACCTGTCGAACCAAATGTTCATTTTTCAATTTCAATTTTTCCTGTCAGTGTTCACGTGAAAAGTTTTCTAAACTAAGCCAATCAATTGAATGACTTTATTATCAATAGAATAATACTGTATCACAAACATTGAAATTAAGCAATTAATTCAAAAGTTTGTAACAAACGTGATAAAGAAGTGTGTGATTTCACATAATTGCATAATAAAATCACTATTCATATACAGCTAATTCAGTGTAAAGGGAGTGTAGGGATAGGATTCGAGTGCTCTTACTTTTCGTCAATTCATATTAAATCATTTTCTAATAACCATTTTTCAAGTTTTGCATTAGTTTGAAATACACAACAGATCTTAGACAGCAAATTAAGAACACAATACTTTGAAGTCCATAATATTGAATAAGCGAATTCAAATAATTATAGAGTGTTCAGCAGTTTAGCAATAGAGCTATAACATTAATACAAGTAAAAAGTCGAGTCAATTACATGCAATTCATATCGATTTATATTCAATTTTATGAGTTTTGATTTTAAAATGAACATAACATTTTCTTCGGCCAACTCCCTAATGAGGGGAGATCTCACCTTTAGCCCAGAATTAGAGTGATATTTTTAAAGGTGTTACCTGTGTTGGCGTGGGTGTGGGCTCAAGCTAAGGACCTAGGGATTGCTCGAAAACAATGAATAATATGACCGGTATATTGCAATCAAAGAAGAACAGCGAGTCTGGGATTCGAACCCACGACCCATTGATCATGAGTCCGACACCTTACCCACTGCGCCACGATGACTCCCTTTTGATTTTAATATATGTGCCATTGTTTTGAATGAAAAAAATGCAAAATTGTTAAAAACTATATAAATATTATGCAAACATATCCTTGATAGTGACCATAAATTAAAAAAAATAGCAAAAACTTTTGTGAAGACTCGAATTGAAAAATTAATTTTGTATTATATGATATGATGGATAGTTAAAACGGTTAAAACCATTAAAACCAAGTATTTCTAAGTTTGCGAAAATCTACTATAATTGGAGTCAAAATCCAATTGTTTTAATTAATGAATAAAGTTTTAACTTATAAATTATGTTCAATTTTCAATGGTTTACCCTTTAATATGAATTAAGAAAAGTGAAGAAAAAAGAGGTAGAATGTGACAAATTAATTGCTAAATTAAAAATTGATTATCTGATTTTTCGCAAAGTCATGTGTTTAATACAGACAGACCACTACTCACTCAACGCGTGATTCTACGCATCGAGGGTTTTGTTTCACAACACCCGCAAAGACTGATTGCGTGATGAGTTTGGGTTTCTCACTAATACGGAAAACTTTAATAAATACAGAAACTCTAATTATTTACAAAGTTTGACTTTTTAAATAGTTTTTTTGTTAAATTAATACAAATAGATTGTTGTTTACCACTACCGGTATTTCTTGAAAAGTTACTCCCCTTTGCATATGAAACTCATGTCAGCCTCTGATTAAATATTGAGTGTGTTATGCGTTGAGTACATGAAAGTTAAAAAGCATTTAATGAATATAAATCCTAATCCTACTGATAAATAAAGTTTAAAGTCAAGTCAGTTGCTAAACAACATTCAATGATAATGCAAATATGAAATTACTGCAAATTAATATTAGTTTTGTATAATGACCTAAACTCAAACTCAATCTTTTGATAGACTGATAGAACCGATCATTTTTAAAAAGTAAAAAATGTATTCAATAAGACTTACTCGCGTTTAATCATTTCTCACACGTTTTGTTTCGTTTAAACTTAAATTTAGTTAAACTTTTTATTTTCTTTGTCAAAAATATGATATTAAAAAATAACAATTAATAGAAAAAATATAAGCGAATTATTATTACGTATTCGACTGTTAAGTATAACACGAATGAAAGATAACACTTTAATGATCTTATGCCCGGAAGAATATCATGTCCTCGTTCTTAAAGAAAATAATACTGCATTCAATTTTCAGGTACTAAAGAAACAAAAGTTGTTAATACTTTGAAAGTATGCAAGTATTCTATAATAGGTTTAAAAAAATCAAAGCTCAAACACTTTCCTCAAAGTTTTGTTGTCAAGAATGAGGCAAACATTTAAACAAGTCCTTGGATTTGATTCATTACTTTTAATTACAAACCTTTAAATATAAACATAAAATAAAAATAAGAATAGCGTTTTTGCTTCATTTTCAATATCCTGAACAAAGATACATAAAAAAAATAGTCGAGAGACTGGTTATATGAATACATTAACCCATAATTGATGTTATCTTTGCTAATATTTGATAAGTTTCTCTTAAATTATTCCTTTGGAATAAACCAAATAAAATAGCTCTTATGATTGTACTGCACTTGAAACCCAATACCAAAGTTTAAGAGTTGCGTTCGAATAGTTTTCTAAAGTGATTAAAAGTAACACTTTTCAGGTTTCAAATAGCGTTCTGTAATCGTCACATCGTTTAGTTTGTCATATCGTTTCATATCTACGGTTTTGTTTGGTTTCAAATAAAACTGTTTTAAAACGTTTATTTAACATTTCTAAATAATTTAAAGCATTTTTGATCGCGAATATTTTAAAACATGAGTTGACTCATCACAATAATATATTTTGTCTCAACACTCAAATAGTGTCAGGAACGGGAAAACAATTGTTTTAAAATGTATTTAAATTAAATACTGTAATGATTTTCATTGATTTGCTATTTAATGATCAATAGAGTTGACGAAAACATGAGAATTTTAGAACATAAAAAGTTTTAAAACATTTTCAAAATGTTCGTATTTTGGTCCACCACATAATTACTCAAATTATTTAATTTTTTAGGATAATCGCATGTTTTTACTTATTTTCTGTAAATTCATTTTTTCAATTATTAACTTTATTTTAAACTCGATCTCAAATTGCAGAAAGACTTTCAAAAAATATATACTGAAAGTTGTGGTGACCAAAGAAACGTACATCTCCTATATGTGTGAATATGTAGGTATGTTCGATTGTTTGATTAATTGGCTTAAAAAATATTACACGTGTTTAATATAATTCTTAAGTAAATATAATAGAATTGTTTATATGTTATGTGCCAGTCGTGCCAGTTATTGTCAAAGATGAGACTCATTGCAGTTCAAGTGTTTGTCTATTTATATGGTAAATAATCAGTCGAAAGATCAACAGTGCGATGTCTAGAATAAAGGCTTGAGTTAAAACAATAGTAATTAAAATTTGATTTTTAAGTCATCATTTTCGAAGTGCGATTATTTTTAAGCTAATTATTATATTAATATAAATGAACTTTTGCTAAAATATTTAAAAGTGAACTGTAGAGTAAAGTTGCGAAAACTTATTAAATTTACGAAAACTCCTAAAGTATGACCTTTAACCTCTTTTAGGACTGGTTTAAAATTGCATAACCACTACTTCTTGTTCTGCATGAAAGGAAAAAGACAGAAATAGAAAGCTATTTATAAATTTTCACTTAAAATTCAAAGGAGCCTAAACCCAAGGTAATCGTGTAATAGACAACATCTTATAAGGAAAAGTCGTCCGACAATTATTTTAATTTCCAGTCACCCTATATTTGATTTGAAAAATATTTTTAAACTCATTATTAGAAGCCTTAAAAATATACTGCAGTCAAATAACATAATTTAAATTATTTTAATTTTTAGTATACTTAAGTAACATAAGTGAAATAGCTTTAAGCGAGCCCTTAGTTATTACTTAACTTTATGAAGGATTATGGAATATTCCTAAACTGTTGCATTATTTATAGGCTTGTCTTAAATAAGCGCTGTATGTAATAAATTTATGCTAAATTTATTATTAAATTTAATGTCTTCATAGAAAATGAATTAACGAATGAAAAGTTCAAAAATTGTTATCAATTGAAAATAATAGTTAGACCCGATTTTAGCAACTCTTCGGTGCGCAGAAAATCCCTCGCTAAAATAGGGTCTAACTATACTAGATTATTAGAAAACGCGTCCTATAACACATAATATTGTTGATCTCAACCTTTGCGTCACTATGATGTTAAGGAACTTCTTTTTATGATAAAATTGAAGCTTACTCTATGTGTCTTCGATCCACTGTAAATTATGTCCATCGAGTAAACACAAATGTTTTACAATAAAAACTTTTTTACAATGGACTCTATGGGGAAAATGTCATTTAAAAATTAATCTAAATACTTTCCTGTTGAATAATGAAATGAATACAAGGCTATTTTAAGGGTAATAAATTGTAGATTATTTAAAATGCTCAACTTTTTCATTTTTCAATGTTTTAATTTTAGTTTAAATTAATAGTTTTGATTTTTCATAACACAGCAACACGTGATGCTGACTAACAAGTAAGAAAAGCCCTCTTATATAAAATTAGAGGCACGCCCATTAAATTTATTCTAGATTATAGAGAATTAGATGCTGAATAAGAAATGCTGAAACATTCGATATCTCTAATGGTGTGAATTCAGTACCAATTTTTCTTACGGTACAGAAAATTGTTTATTCCGTGATATGGATAGTGTACGGATTTTTACAGAAAATTTTATCAAAAATTTCAAATAACATCACTTTCGTTTATATAAATTTTTGATAATAAATAATAATTAGACCGAATAAAAAGTAATTTATTGACATTTTCAGGATCGACGAGTGATCTATCGGTTAAAGTGAGTGCCGCATAATTAAAGTTTCTCTCACTCCTAATGAATTCCTTTGAATCATTTGATATTATAACTTAAACATATAATTTATTGAAAATTGAACACACTTTTAGTGCATTTTTTCAAATTTCCGCAAAAATTTCTAAATTTAAAAATATGGAACTGTACGGAATCTAAAAATAATTTTACTATAATACTGTACTTTACGGAAATCCGTACCGTAAGTCCGTAATACTTTGCGGAACTGTACGGAATTCACTCTCTAGTGTGAAATTACAGATCTTTATGTTCCTGAATATTTCAATATTTAAAAATCTATGGCTCTATTATTGATATGGAAATAGGACTTTCATACTTTTATTAGGATTGAGTTGGTTCAAGAGGATCAGTTGCAGTGCTCGGTCAGATCTTTGCATTAATATGTCTCGCGATGGGTCTGTAAGGCAGACCTCTATGTGTTGTTGCCATTTCTCTTTAACAACTCAACAAACAACCAAACCTTTGTATATACAGTGTTTTACTTGTCTTAAGGAACATAATTTTTAGCAGTTTTAAGCGTCTGAGTCATTATAATATATTATTTTTATTGGAAAAACTTTATTAAACTTTCATTAAAAACGTGTAAAAAAGTATAACAATAGAAAACAGTTTGTACCCAAACTTAATCCGGTCATTAAATTAAAATTTTCATATTTATAAACTTAGAGAAAAAATTCTTATAACGCATTAAAAAGTCAATGTATTTAAATGAAACGGCAATTCCACAGTTAATGTGCTTTCCTGTTGACCATTAGATAATAAAACCGGCAAATGAAAGGCCAGTTTTATTTGTCGACAAAAGTTTAAATGAGTGTCACATAAATTGATGTCAACATAAATAATAAATGTATAGCTTTTTGTCAGTAACTGATCGTTGCCTTTATTATTAATAGTGATTAAAAAATATGGCAAATCATCAAAGTTTTCAATAAGTATTCGTTTGTGTGAAGTGGAGAACAGCGTTTCATCTGAAGTAAAAAAAATTTTCATATAAACAAACCCTTTATGAATAAATCAAACAAAATATTAATAATATAGAAAATCATTTTTAAACCTGGATTTATCAGATGTAATGACTGTTTGGCACCATTTGTAGGTTTAATTTGTTCGACAAAATCCAATTTCAACTGAAGTTTCAATTCGTTATTAATATTAAAAGTGATTGAATCTAATCTAATATTGAAATCAACTTTACTTTCACTTAATGTATTGTTGACTAAATGGGTTTGCATTTTATTATTTAAATGAATTAACTTAAATTCAGTCACAAAATCGTTTTCTAAATCTAAACATTTTATGCAATGATTATTAGTATCGGTGACTAATATATTATTTGATCCATTTATAAGACATAAGCCATTCGGTTCATTGAAACTACATTCCAATAATTTACATTGAGATCTATTTCCTTTCTCACCAAAACCCGCAATAGTAATGCATTCTTTGCTCGATATCAGGATTTGTTTGATCTGATAAAAAATATAATAAAATCCTTTAAAATATATAAAATCTTAAAAATTAATTAAACACATTTTGAGTGTAATGATTACAATTAAAATGACAATATATTTAAAACGGTAATAAAATAATTACAGTTACAGATAATTTGAAATTAAATTTACACAAAAAATTGATTAAATTGAGAATAAAACTATTTTAATGTGAAAATATCCTAAATTTACGAGATTTTATATAATAGTCAAATAACTTTTGAAATGGTAACACATGTGTCACTGCAGTATCAATCATTTAAAAGCAATTGCCAGCTATTGTTATGATGTACTAATGTATAACAGTTACTGTAAAAGTAACTTTCTCTTTAAGACAGGTATTACTGATATTACTTTGAATAATTTGATTATTTTAGTCTACATATGAATGAAATTTGTTATAAAATAAATGGTTTAAATACATTTTTGAGACCATCTGTGTTAAAACTATTTTCTGAATTTGATTTAAAGTTCAATTTAAAGCCAATTTTGAATGGTATCGATTTTGAAAGGAAACAACTAAAAAGCAATTAATTTGTTATACCTTATGGTTATAGCTGTCGGCAACAAATAGAGATTGACTATAGCTATCAAATGCAATTCCGAGGCAGTGCTGTAAACGACAATCGATTCCTCTTCCGTCGCGATCCCCAAAAGCAAAGAGATTAATAGGATTTCTATCGCCACCGACTATAGCCTTTACAGAACCCGTTGATATATCAACACATCTTACAGATGAGCTCTCACTGTCTGCCACATAAAGACAATTACTTATACTATCAAATGCCAGACCCGAAGGTTGAGCAAAGCTTGCTTTGTGTGGATAAATATTATTTCTATTGAGTTCCTCTCCATTGCCGGCGAAACAAAGGCAAGTGCCGTACGGATAAGATTTGTTTAATATTTGCGTATTGTCTTCAAGAGCTAAAACCCAAATTTGATGAGAACCGGCCATAGCTATAAATAGTCTATTATTTGAATCATAGCATAGATCCCACGGAGAATTCAATCCCTGATCTGTACCAATATTACCGCCTATTTTATCATCGGATTGCTTCCCATTACCAGTTAATGTTACGACAGTTTTACTGTTAATATCAATCATTCTGATCGCATGGTTATCAGTGTCCGCCACATAAATAATATAATTATTGTTCCAAACAATTCCCTGCGGATTATTAAATAATGCATTTGTGAGTGAGCCGTCTCTAAATCCCGGCTCATTTCCTCCAATGATATACTTAATGAGACCATTGTTTTTGGCAATAATTACATTGTGATGTTGAGTGTCAGATATTGCCAATAATTTTTCATCACTGGAAGCACTTATTTTCCCCGGAAATTGCAATAATAGTCCATTAAGTGTATTACAAAGTAATTTCATCGGTATTTTTGATTTATTTTCAGTGATTATCATATTTTTGCCTTTAAAATAGTTGAGTGCAGTTTTGACGTATAATTGGAGCCATTCTTGTATACAATTTTCACCTATAAGTGTGAATAATATTTCTGAATTTGGTCCCAAAATCATTAAAGTGGGCCAACACTGTATTGAAAGAGCAGACCATACACTTCCGTGCGGGTCGTTAACTACGGGATGAGTTATATTGTATTTCAAGACAGAGTCGGCAACATTTGTGACATCCTTTTCATTATCAAATTTGGGCGAATGAATGCCAATAACAACGACTCCTTCACTTTCATATAATTTATCGATTTGGTTGAGAACCGGTATTATATGCAAACAATTGATACAACAATAAGTAAAAAAGTCAATTACAACGACTAATCCCTTAAGATTGTTGCCTAACGATAAACAGCGTTCGGTATTAAGCCATTCGAGATCTATGTAAAGAACAATATTAATAGTTAGTTATATTTAACTCTTATTTGCTTTAATAACATAAATTTGAGTCTAAGAAAGTGCAGACAGTATTTGAGTTCTAATATAGCATTTATTGATCTGTTCACTTATGTCTTACACCCATTCATTTCATATAAGACTAATATTTAAATACTATTTATTTAGACTTTTGCAAGAAAGAGCTTTATTTCGTTTGAAAAGCTTTTCACTAAATATGACAATTGGAAAGAGTATTAAAACAAAGACAAGAATCTAATTAATGTCTCAAAGGTTTAGTTTAAATCCGAAATAAATTAGTGAACTAATTATTGTGATTTAAAGCAATTCTTTCATATGATACAAATCTATCATTTTATTAGTTATTCAAAACTTGACTCACAAATAATTATTTGCAAATTATAATAAACATTAATAAGTAATAGCGAGAGTAACGCTAAATATGTTACAAATATGTCAAATAAAGTAATAGTGAAACAAACCCTCATTTCTTTTAGTTTAAGTTCTTTAAGTTTTATCAAACAAATAATCAAATGAGTAAACAATCAATGAATCAGTGCTTTTAATGAATAAATTTGTAAAGAGTTATTCAAAGTTGGAAAAAAACTTAAGAAATAATCTAAAATTACTCATTTGATTAGTTGTTTGATAAAACTTAAAAAATTACTTTAAGGGTTTGTTTCACTATTTCTTAATTTAACATATTTTAAACATATTTAGGTAATAAAAAGAAGCAATGCAAAGCATATCATATATAAGTTAATTTAAATATTTGAAAAAGGGCA
>JAUJYT010001347.1:0-11896 GCA_033996565.1 Nanhermannia nana
CGATAATCCAAAAGAGGTGATTAACTTGAAATAAATAGTATTTAATAAATAAAATTTAGTTAGCAAAGGATGTCTAATAATTTTTAAAAAATTAAAGATTTAGAAAATTAATACACTCCACCCCGGTTATAGTGAACACTTTTATAGTGAATACCCGCTTAAAATGAATACTTTTGGCAGCAAAAATGAATTAACTACATATAAAACTGAACGGATATAGTGAATTTCCGCTTATAGTGAACGGTTTTTGCTGCACCGACATGTTCACTATAACTGGGATGGAGTGTAGTTGTTAATGTCATATCTAACAAAAATTTTGGTTGAACCATTACTATTTCATGAAAAAACTAAAGTTAAATTTATGTTAAATACTGTGAATTAGTGAAGGGCAAAAGCTAAGCTGGAGCTTGACCTTAGCTCAATCTAAACTCAAGCTCTCTGTAGTGAGCTTCTAAGAACTTTTTATAATAAATAATACCCAGTTAAAAACAATTTTAAAGAATTTAATTGATTTGAATTTAGAATTAAAAGGGGAGAGTATTTCTTATTTAACTTTTGAAAGTTTTAGATCTGATAATCGCGAGAATTTAATTGATATAAATTTGAATTAAACTACAGAATAAGTTTTCATGTACCTTAAATAGCTTGTATAATAGCTGACATTTTTCAATATAAGCTCAAAGATAGAGCTCAATCTCCCCCAAACTGAAAAGTTTAAGCTTGGTAAAAAGAACTAAGCTCAAATAAAGTGAGCTTATGCATTTCACTACTGTCAATATAGAAAATTAAATGCTATGCTTGAAAGTACAGTATTTTATGGATGCTGTTAACTTTTGTGCAGCATATGTTAACAATCTAATTTTTAAAATATGTATTTTTATCATGTTAAAATAAATTTTTAAATCACATATTCATACCTTACAATGTTTCGCAAGGAATTTAATCAAAATGACAAGTTTACGCGTTATATTACGTATTAATTTCCATTTCCATAAATGAAGCGATAAAAGCATAAATATTTCTTCAATTCCACTTTTACTAAAGGCTATAATTATTAATTTAAGAAATTGATTTCTAATAAAGCTTAAATCAATTCCGTGCCAAAAACTCATAAGATTCGCAATTCCAATAATATATTGTAAAAATAGCATTTTTGGCTCATATATTATATTCATATATAAATTATTCTTTAAACCAAAATTAATATATGATATGTCAGGAAGTGGGCCCGTTTTGATTGTTGATTCAATAATGAATATTCTTTCTTCACATGAAACCGGACATTTTTTCATGCATTCGGTTTCGTATTTCCATTGAGAATCTCCTAAATTTATATTTATATTACTTGAACAAAAAGAAATGTTTGGTATATTGAAATTTTTATAAACTTCAACAGTTAGAATCAAATCGTTTTCTGTGAGACATTTACTATTAATTCTTTTGAAGTAACAATCATTTAAACAGTCAGCTTGTGTTTTGTTAATATATTTTTTGCATTGTGTATCATAAGGACTCTCAAGCTTTTTAAAATTATATTCATTCAGCTCTATATTATTTAATTGATAAGCATTTTGAAGAAACCCATCGTATTTTGATAGAGAAGGCAGAGATGTTCTCGAATGTACATAAAATTTATAACTCATATAGTTATCATAATTAATACGATTAATAATTCGTTTAAAACTAATCAATTCTGCATTTCTGAGCCTCAAAATATTATTTGTATACGAATTATTATTTGCATCATATAAGTAAGTGTGACATTTGCCTAAATATGAAAGGCTCGGAATAATTTTGCTTATGTTCTCACAATTTTCATGGTTAGTCAGCCCTACTTTACACGAGTGATGATTCAAATAAAAATTCATTTCCTCATGTAATCTATCCTTAAATAGATTTGATTTTTTGAATCTAGTATAGGATGTGTTGAAATGACCGAACACAAAATCTAGCATTTGTTCGTAGTTTTGTGGAAAGTTTTTTTTATAAAATTCATAGAATTCATACAAAATTTTAAATTCAAACGTTTGATTCATATTTAATTTTGTTTCCAATTCCTTTACAAGCGATTTATTTAATCTGTTCTCACTTTCCAAATAATCGAAATATTCTGCTATATAATTCATTTGCCAACTACTTTTGTGCACTTCACTAAAATAATTATCATTGCATACAGTAATAGCAGGTATGGTTTCCATTGAAATCATCCCATACTCATCAATATGTGGTATGATTTCAATTTTCACGTTTGTCGAGAATCTGAGATATTCTTGAGTTATTTCAATGATTTGATATAATAAGCACGGGATACAAATTATTTTTAACCAAAATCTCAAATTATTTAAATTAAAAATGAAAATTAATTTTTGAAATAATTTAATTAGTTTTGAAAATATACTCAAAATTTTAGTTTCTTTTAAAGCATTCACCAAATAATCGTGAATAAGGTAACGAACCAAAAAATTTTTAATTTTATTTAATATGAGTTTTATTATAATAGAAATGTCGATCACAGCTAATCCAAACCATAAAGCAATTATTCCTCCGATATTTGAAATGAAAATAATAAAAGTATATCGTGCTTCAAATGTGTATTCAAATACTGGCACATTTCTAAAATCTATTTTATATGTAACCTCCTTCTCCTCATGTATTACATTTGTCACTGGATGGGGTGTTATTATTTTTAAATACTCTTCACTACAATCTCTTTTGCACTTTTTATTGCATTCATTATTATATAGATATTTATACGATTTATTACAGAAATTCAAATTTAAGCTTCGAATGTCGTAAATTAAAATATTTTCTTCCAATAGTGGATTTGGTGTGCAATTAAACTTTTTTTCGTGTATATACAGTTGACATATATATTTGCATTTATGCAATGAATTCATTGAAATTGCATTTTTGTATTTATTAATATCTGAAAGTTAAATAAAAATTTTTAAGAATCTAATATAAATAATTTATTAGTAATATAAGGTTTTGATAAATGAATTCCTGGCCTATCATAGAAATATTATTGATAGAGAGCCAAATTGTTATATCAATTTTAAATATAATTATCCTTAAGATCATTACACTGTTTATTTTGCCATTTGTTTTACTGTTCATTAAATCCATAAAAAATTTATAATTTGTATCTTTTGCTGACTTTATCTCATATTCTTTATTAAAAATTTTTTACTCATATAAATTTTCAAATGAATTAATCAGATAAAAGTCAATGGGGGCAGATCTTGAAAATATGGATGGGGTTAGATCGAAATCAGACTATTTCATGCACCTATTGAAACTTTGTTATCACGAGATTACTAGTGCATTATCCTTTACAAATAACCTTAATTTATCTTTTACAAATCCATTTTCATATGTATTCCATATATACAAAACATTTCTGGGCATTACAAAAAGGAATTGTCGGAGACCACTAAACTTATTTATACATTATCTAACAAAGTTAAAAATATACCTGTGTAATCAGTGCAATCGCTAATATAAGGCCAGGGCAATAGTTTTATTATGGTTCTTGAATATTCAAATGATTCAAAACTAAACCCAGCGTTAATTCTTGAAAATTTTCCGAATAATAAATCTCTGGGATTATGTAAAAATAATAATGATCCTTTAAAAATAGAATCAAACTTAAATAGTATATAATCGCTTTTACGTAAAATCAACGTATTATTTTTATCTAAATTGTCAGCAAAATATGTGAAGCATTTGCCAAAATTTTGATCGTGTGAAACAGACTCAATAATATTTGTATACCTATCACAGCTTGAAATGGCTTTTTGTTCTATAGATCCATAAATATGTAAATTAGCTGAACAATTGATCATTTCGTTGGCTGATTTCGTGTAACGTAAGTATTCTCTAAGATTATGCTCTTTATAGAAGTTTTTCATATAAAAGTCTGCAAATTTATTAAAATTTTTCATTTGATCTTTAAAACTTTGACTAATATTACCAATAAATTTTTGATAAAACTCTAACTTTTTATGCTCATCAGTCATATTGTAAAATGAATACAGTTTATCAAGTTTTAGGTAATAGATGTAAACGGGAAAACAAATAGTAATGGCTGGCAATTGGTTTCTATCAGACTTGACATCAATTTTGACATTATAAGGGAATCCTAAATACACATTAGTTATTATTAAAATCTGATTGAATAACATTATTATACAAATTAATTTTATTAAGCTCTTCAGTATAACTGAAATATTTACTGATTCTTTAATTGTTGAGAAAGTTGTGCGAACATAAGAAATTGAATACATTTTCAAATTATTTTCAAGTGGATTATGACAAACATATATTACAAAACAAGGATTATATGTCTATTGATCTATTTTATTATATAATTATATTTTGTGACAGTCTCTGTAATGCCTATAATTAAATTTTTTATTCATGAATTGTTGAGTGACTGAATGGTACTTAATTACAACAAAGTAAATGCATTTGATGAAAGTCTTTTGAACTGTTATCTCAATTTTTGTAACTGTCACTGAAATTATTAAATAAGAGATATATTAAGCAATCGTTGTGTGTAATATCCATCAGTTTTGACATAATTATTGGTCTTATTGATAATATTAGTGAAGTTAATGAAATAAATTAATGGATAAATATATAGCAAAATATAAATATATTATATTAAAATATATTTGAAACAGATGAAAGCATCGTAGTAACTATAAAATTTTGTTTGGGGGCAATGCATAGGAAAAATTAAAAATGTCAATTTTTAAAAATTACTACAGATATACAGATACATATAAATTGAGGAAAATCTCTGCCCACCCTTGGTTACGACAATGATGGAGATCGTCTGACACTCTTATTTTTCCGAGTCTGAGCGCGTTTAGTGTTTAATAAAATAACCGCAAACACCAACCTTTCAAAAATCAATTGCAGATCAATATAGTGAATTCAATGATTTTATTTAATTATCTTCAAGTATTACATTCAAATTAGCTTTAATTAAATCAAAATTAGATCTCACAAACAATAGCTCATCCACATTATCAGGAGTTAAATTAGATCTCTTATCAGTTAAGGTGATTCCGGAAAAACTAAAGTAACGTTCACTGAGAGGTTTGTGACGGGTATAGCAAAAAGTTTTTCTGCTATGAAATGTAATTTAGGGAATTTATACTCAAGTGTTGAGCTTTTCTTATTTTTAACACAGTGTGGCCAATAGTCCGGCATTCGTTTTGGAGCCCCTTTATTCATTCATTACCACCTTTTTCAGGCCATTGTATACATATTGAGCATGTCTTGAAATAGTTATTGCGTTTGGTATCAATTTATCGGCATTTAATTTCCCATAAACTGATCCAATATTAATCATTTGTGTCAATTGAAAGCTATGTTTTATTTAGAGATTATAATCAACAAATATAACAACTTATTAAAGCTGAAAAATATTTTTTAAAGAATGCGGGTCTATATAATCAAATATCTGAACCCGCACCTACTCGCACCCGTACGATCATGCGGGTGCGGGTGTAACTTGCAGGTCTCTATTTGGGCTGACCAACTATTAAAAAAGCTGTTTTTTGGCCCAAAAGGATGACAACTCTCCCCACAAAAGGCAATTTAAGAATTGATGCGTTAAATGTCATTATAAACTGTTTGTTATGATTTGTATGTATTTGTTATTTCATTATTTTAAGAATTAGTTTATGTTTATAATAATAATTTGCTATGAAGTCATATCCTATTATTGCAATACAAATAGAATATTCTAGAATTGGTTTTTTCCTATTACTTAAATACAAATTGTTTTCAATTTTACAAAAACATTATTAATTATTTTTCAAACGCAAGTCATTGTGTTTTATATATTCATTTCTTACATGGCATAAAGTAGTTTCTATTTTTAGCTGTTAAATTTTTAATTTTATTCATGCAGTTGCTATGAAACTGAAAAAAAATATTTTTTTAAAAACAAATTGAAATACGTTTTATTTTTTAGTAATAATTTTTGTTCGCATCAGAATTATCGGTTCAGTATTAACAGAATGAAAAGAATAAAAATCAAAAACGCAGTAAATCCTCTCAATCAGAGCTATTTTAAAAAAGAATTAACTGAAATTGATTATGAAGAATCACTCGATGATTGTTTAGTGGTTAATAATATTGACAGACCATTACATAAATATGGGATTATTTATAAATACGATTATAATAATACCGATAAAAATGATTCATTTAAACAGAAAATCAAGTATTATCTGATATCAATCGTATTGCTATTTAATATAATAAGATTTACTACTTATATAATATATTCGTATACTATTAATAAAAGAATTCCTAATTATTACTTCGACTTTATTCAAGAGGTCGGAGGTGTTACTCTATATTTCCATATCTTGGCTCTACTCTATTCTGTAACATCTCTTGCATTTATTATTATATTTAATAATGCGAGTCATCAAGAATTAGAATGGATTCAAATAATTAAGGTTTTGAAAGGATTTTCAACCGTAAAAAACTTATGCATTAATAGTGATCAGGCTATTAATGAATTTGTTGTACATATAAAATCAATTGATCTTATGTTGAGATTTATGGTTAAATGTTTTATATTAATTCACTTTACGATAACAGTTTTTGTTTTACTATTAATTAATAATTTTTGGCATTTTCTCAAATATGGTATAATAACTATAATCATACAAAATCTTTGGTTCTATTATGCACTGCCCATAAATTACTTTATATTTTCGTATTTCTATTTCGTGTGTTTCTATTGTAAAATCCGTATGAAATCAATTAATGCTAACATCAAGTCTATTATCAATGGTATACTTATGTCCTACGTATCTATCGATAAACTAATTAGAGATCACAATAGTATTTGTAAAACTATTTACTCTTATAATAAATTTTGGCAAAAAATTTTAAGCCTTCTCATTGGCTGTAATATAATCCCATTTAATCTTATATTTTTGCATCAATTAATGTTCGAAGACTTGCCATATCATATATTTATTGGTTCTTTGATCGTATTTTCTTTTGGGCTTTCGTTACTATTTCTTAGTTTTTTGATAACTTCTTCTGTCTCGAGAGAAGTTTCAAAATCTTATAAACTTATTTATCAATTATTGATCAAATTGGGTCCTATTGTAAATCCAAAAAGGAAAATAAAAGTAAATATATTTTAAAACACAGTAATTTAGTAGCTGTGCCGTAACCAGGATTTTAGGTTTAGGTGGTGATTAGTTTTAGGAGGGGGGAGGGGGGGTTAGGACATGGAGAAAAATCCACGATATGGAAATTTTTAAAATTACTACAGAACTACACTTAAATGCTCAAAAATCTTTTGGGGTGGCTATAGCCCCATCTGGTCCCCCTAGTTCCGGCTGTGTTTAGGGGCTGTTCAAATAGTGCGCACGCAAGAAAAGCACTTTTAGACCCCTACCCCCCTTCTTGCACGCTCATTATATCCTTGCAAAATGTTTCGCACCTACAGACCTACACTGAAATCCCTAAAAAATCTTTGGGGGCTATAGCTTCCTCAGCCCCATAGGTAGTTACACCAGTGGTAATGCCTCTTTATAGTTGACTTCTTTATAGTAAATCCTCAACATAGTGAATAAAAACTCTGGTGCAGGCACATACTCCATACAACTAACGTTAAAAATAACTATAGTGAAACTCTTTAAAATAGACCCTCTCAATCAGTTTGTTTGGCCTCCAAAATAAAAGCCATTATCTTTTTACTTTATAACGATATTTGGTTTCAATTTGCTGAGAACACAATCTAACTTCAATTTAATTAACTTATACATTACGCTTAATTTTTTGGAAGAATATCTGTTAGGGTACATGCCTCCACTGCCTATTCACTAGTTACAACTCTGATTTTTATACCAGTACAGTAAAAAAAATTAATTTAGCTTTATTTTCGACATTTGATCTTTATAGAATCGGTTCAAAAATAGTGATTATTAATCCTTATTTTAATTCGCGATCAATATTAAAAATAGGATCAAACGTAAATATTTTGTAAAGAGTGTCAAATGTAAAAATTTTGCAAATAGCGACCCCTATTGTAATTAATCTTTGATATCAAACTCTACGGGTAGACACTGAGCAATAAACAAATATATATATAAGCGTATTGAGATGTCGCTAATGTCAATAGGGGATCAAACCTGATCGCGTTCAGGATGTAAAAAGCATTCCGTTTCATCTGGGAGGAGAAGGGGGGGGGCAAGAGAGGAAAATCCGAGATTTTGCAATTATTTAAATATTGCTAAAGAACTACACTTAAATATCTTAAAATGCTTGGGGTTATGTGCTCCCTTTAACACTTGGGGTCATGTGCGATCTTTGACCCTTGTTGGCTACTGCACTAGTCATCAGGATCAAAAATAAGGCTCAGGTTCAGATGGCAAACATTCCCTAAGTATCATTTTACTTACACAATTAATTTTGTTTTTAAATTAAAACAATTAAATGCTATAAAAATAATTGTTTAAAGATAATTTCATTACTTGTTTGTCAAAGTTTGAGCAAATATTAAACGTTTTAACTATTGATAGAATAATAATTCATTTTCTATTTATCATAAATTAAAATAAATTTGACATTTATTTTAACACAGTTGCTCACTATTATGGAAAGAGCGAATGATGTAAGAAATAAAATCGGATTTTCATATAATAAAAATTTTAAAATCACTTCTTTAATTGCTTTTAAGGTAAGTCAAAGATACAAAATATGATGTTATGTTATATAACTTAAGTTGTTTATTATTAACTGGTATAGTTTTATTAAATACTATTTTCCTTTTTTAGACTTTTGTGATGTGCTGTCGATTCTTTATGTTAATTCAAAAACTGACTTTCGCTTTAAAAAATTTTGAATTTTCAACTCATTAAAGGTCATAAATGCATTATTGGCAGACATTTTCAATGGAGGGGGTCAGGGTGGGGTTCACCCCAAACAGGATTTAAAAAATAATGAAAAATTAAAAAAATTATCTCAAAAAATCTATGAGTTTTTGCTTTGCTGTATGATTTTCTTTATTTTCAAAATCTAACCCCCCTCTGGAACTTCGAACCTGAAAAATTGTTCATGTATTTGAAGATCGTGTAGTTTTTTGATTATATTATTGCAGTTTATTGTAATCTATTATTAAATACACTAATAGCGACATTTGTGCTTAAACTGATAATAGTGTTAAAAAACTTATTAAAGTAATTTTACAAGTTATAAATACGGTTGCCAGTTTCCCGGATTTAGTTAAAATTTGTAAAACACACAGCTTGGTTCCCCCTTTGATTTTTTGGAAAATTTTCAAAATTCTGAAAAATATACCTTGGTACCTCATTTGATATTTTATACCTCCAGGATTTTCTCCCGTATTTGAACTGACCAGACCTGGCAACCGTAGTTATAAGCAATTTAACTTTTTATTTACAAATAAATTTTTGTCAGTCTTTTATTACATACTCAGTGTAACTTAATTTTACTTATTGTTAGATTAATTGAGAGAAATTATATCTTGATATAAGTTATATAATGAATTCCAAAAATTATTATTCAAAAATTAATATAACTAAATATTTATTATCGCGTCTAATTTATTTGTAAGCACATTGTAGTTGCAGTCAATTATAATAAATTAAATTAGATTGTACTGTAGATCTCCGTTATATTTAATCCCTTTATAATTAATCTTCAATATTATAAATTAAAATTTTGCTTAATTTTTGCGTACTAGCAGCATGACTAATGTTAAAAATACCCCTAAATATTATAACGTTGTATAATGTAATTGAGCTGCAATGTTCACAATAAAGCATTTATAACATATTTTTCATTACAGAGCATTGACAGTGAAATTTTACTCATTTTTACAATTGTTATATCATTAAAAGTATTGTCTTTTTAAGTGTATAATATTTTCTATGTAATGACCCTGTCTTTTGGCTACTGATCGATACCAATATTTCGATGATAGGGGCGCGTTGAGAATCTTGACCATCGGAAGTTTACGCCACCCCTGATTTGTAAGTGTCCAAAGCTCGTTAACATCTTTTGGTTGACAAAGCCATAGCGCTTGTTTTAATAAACCAAAGACCAGTGCCGTAACTGCCTATGGGGCTAAGGAGGCTATAGCCCCCCCCAAAGATTTTTGAAGAGTTAAGTGTAGGTCTGTGGCAATTTTTAAAAATTATTATATTTTGGGGTTTTGCTATGTTTAGCCCCCCTCAAGCAGAAAATCCTGGTTACGGCGCTGCCAAAGACGCATAATAGAAAGTCCCCCCGCAACTTAAAGAAATCCATCCCAATTCCCAATACATTTAAAACATCTCGGTCCCATCGCCATCGAGGAACTCACCAAACTTTTTAATCACTCCTGGCTCACATCCTAAATCACAACAATTTGGAAACATTCCATAATCATCCCGATCCTTAAACCAGACAAACCCCTACACTTACCCTCTTCCTATCGCCCCATCTCGCCCTCCTCTCTAAAACGCTTGAATGATTAATTAAAAACAAAATTGAACCCTTTCTCCCCCAACACCCATATCAACATGGTTTCCGCAAACAAATATCCACCACAACAGCCCTCATCAGCCTCACCCAAACTGCCCTCAACAGTTTCAACCAAAAGAAACCACCCACCCGTACAATAGCCCTCTCCCTCGACCTCTCAAAAGTATTTGACAGTTTCCACCCCCTCCTTATATCCAAAATAAACAACTCAACCCTCCATCCCAATGACAAGCGAGTCAACTTTCCTCGAGGCAGACAGGCCCGCGTACGTCTTGGGAATACCCTCAGTTTCCCCCGAAATTTTAGAAATGGTGTCCTGCTCTTTCCCCCCTCATTTTTAACTTCTTCATCTCCGACATCCCCTCCCCTATCTCGCCTCTTGAACTAATAATATATGCAGATGACATCAATATCCTCTCCCCCATTCTAATTAAACATTAGTTTCCTCCGTCCTCCAAGCTTATCGCCCACAAATCGAGTCGTGGACCAAACAAAACACTCTCTATCTCCCCCGTAAAGTCTACCTGCTTCTTTACCACCGACCGCCATAAATTTGAATATCATCCCCCTCTCGCTTAATCATCTACCTATCCCTGCAAATAAACATCCAAAAATCCTCGGTATCTTTTTTGAAACCCTCCTTACCTTCAATAAACACGTTACCTACCTAAATCAAAGAATCTCCCGCCGCCTCAACTCTCTCAAAGCTTTGTCCTTCTGTATAAAATATTAATGTGTATAAGACACGAGATTTGGCTATTAATTGCTAATCTTTTGTGAAAAGTTAGATTTTAGTTTTACATGAAAAATGTGTGGTCTCTTTATAAAATTAGTGTACATTTTATTAGTGTACAGCAGTGTTTTTTGAGTATACTCAAACATTTGAGTAATACTCTAATTAATTTGAGTAAAAGTTAAAGTATATCTTTACTTATACTCAATTAAAATATTTTTCTAAGCTATACTTTTACTCAAATTATACTTAAATTAAAAGAAAATAATTTTATATACTTTTACTTTAACTCAAAATGAAATACTTGACATCATAATACTTATATGAATACGACTAATTTTAAAATATGAAAATAATTTAAGTATTTATAAATTCCGGTCATATGAGAGTTTTACACTTGATTTTCTGATAAATTCATTGTATTATTTACTTTATAGTTAAGCACACAAAGTAAAAGTTTTATCTAAAATGGTCAATAGAATGACATTCAACAACGGGATTAAGTATCAGTATGTGTTTGCCAGAAAACACGTGCTAAATTCTTGGGGCTGACAATTTTTAAACAAATTAATCTTTTAGTTGAAGGTCTTTCTAATGTCTTTCACTTTTAAAATAATACTCAAATAAACT
>JAUJYT010001348.1:0-11893 GCA_033996565.1 Nanhermannia nana
GTTCAGCAATTAGTTGATTAAAAGCTCTAAATTAAATTCTTTATATTGTATTGGATTTGACTTTTTTTCACTTTCGCAAATTTCAATTTATAGATTACCCTTTAAGACAAACATTCGCTGCATTTGACTTTCTATTTCTTTTTTACAGAGCATTGTATTCAATATTACAAAGGATTTAATTATTTCGTTATATTTAGGAGATATAAAAAAGCTGAACTGAAATTATTATTATTATAATGAATGTTTTTGTTATTTATATGATTTATTACAATAAAAATTTATTTTTTGAGTCAAAATATTTGAAGCATAAAATTTGCACCAGTTTTCAGTATAAAACATTATTCTGTTTCATCTTTAAAACTTTTGGATGTAAAAACACAGAGCTTTTGTAAACAATTCCAAATAAAATTCTTACATTTTTGAAACCTTAATGTGATGCAAGTGATGCATATAAAAGTGAATAAACCATTGACTTTAAAATAACTTTATTTTTGTTCAGTATTCTATCAATAATTTATTAGGACTTTGCAAGAAATATCACTAAATATATTTGTTTTTTATTACTCGAGTGCTTCTATAAAACAAAGTAAGCATCACAGGTAAAAAAATCACCAAAGCTTTTTAGAGGAATTTAAATTTAGCTTATTTTCATTCAAAGTTATTCAGTAACATTAGTAAAAACATAAAAATGAATAAATTAAATGAAAGCAACGAATTTTGTAAACATATAAAAACTCAAAAGTATACGAATAACATGAATATGATATAAGAATTGTTTCAAAAGATTTGTAACCTTTAATCTGTTCCAATAACTTCTTGGCGGTCTTTTAATCCAAAGAAATCCTTGTTTAACAACATCACTGCCTGATCCTTCATTACCTCCTCCACTATTTGATGATATTTTAGCATTAGTTGCCATCGTAAGTATCCTACACATTAAGATGAGATCAATTCGAGTGCACTTTTGAGAATAGACTTTGCTTTGCATTCAATGAAATAGTTTGCTTGTAATGTAACTAAAGTTTGTGTTACTCTTTAACTTAAGAATTACTCTTATACTCAACCCACTGATGAGAGTGCAGTCAACTCAATATCTAATAGAGTAGTGATGCAAACACAATACTACTAACAATTCCGATCGATATTCTGTGCGAGGACTTGCGTTCTGGATATCATAGTATTTTACGAATACCACTTTCATGCAGATAACAGAATAAGACATATGGCAGTCATATTCATATTAAGACATATACCCTTAGATGACTCAAAGCAAAGCCGAGTCTTTGTTAGCAGAGTAAATATTTAATGCCAATAAAGTCATGTCACACCTGAGACCCAATATATTGAATCCTCAATAAAAACATAAACTTTGATAAATTGAGTATTTGTTTATTTGCGAACTTTCTTTTTCGGTTATTAGTTCGGTGTTTGTGCCATCAAATAATTGGACTTAATTTAATCATAGGCTAACTTCATTTGATCTAATACATTCAAATTAACAATACATTGACACCTATATTGTCACAATTTGTTGAATTAGAACGTTTCAAGTAAAATGAAATTACCTAATCGTTTGCCTTTGGTTTTGGATGCATTTTTGTTTTATTATTTCTGACAGATTTATAATGTCTTCGTTTTAAAATTCGGTTAATTAGTGTAAAAATGAAAATTGATTGGCATGAAAACAGAAAATTATTTAAATCAATAAATAATATGTTGACATATCAAACAAATCTAATAAACGTGTGAATAAAAGTAATTATAAAAAATAATTGTAAAAAATTGGCCAAATTTTGTGTAAACAATTTATGAAAACAAGTTCTTTATTTATTATAGAAAAATAAATATAAATCATATTGAGATATAAACATAACATTATATTAAATTACAAAATTCATATATTTCGCTACTATTATTCAACTTAAATCAAACATTGAGTCTAGACTTGTGGTCGTCATATTGTTCAAATGTTGTTCAGCATCATTTTTCTGGTAATAGCTCAACAACTCTCTATTGGTGTTACAAAATAGCTATAATCGATTTGAGCTCAATTTTTATTGCATTTCTCAACACTTATAAAACTCACTTTCAAGCAAATTATGGTACAATGAATTGAGTCGAAATATCTATGTCTTAACTTTAAAATAAAGAACATTACAAACTTGCATATAAGCATGCAATTTCAAAAAACTCTCGGTGTCATAGTTTCACAGTTTTATCCTTTGATTTATTGAAGGGCAACCGTCAACTTTTAGAGCATTACGCATCTCAGTTGCTCTCTTTATGCTGACATATATACTAAGTTAATATATTTTATATTGAAATCTTTGACAACCTCTCCAATAAGAAATGAATATAAGAATGACATTAATATAAGAGTTGTCGACATAAATTAGTTGCCAAGCATTGCATTGAATTTATGAATAATTTTATTGAACAAAAAATTTGTTATAATTCGTATACAGTAATGAATAGCATTTATTTTTTAAAATTTGAAAATTATTCAAAAACCCATTTATACTAATAAATATGTTGACTTATCCAATTGAATACAATAGAAAAATTCATTTTTTTCAATATTTTATTTAATTTTATTTTGGTTTTTAACATTATTTTCAATCGTGTAGATTAAACCAATCTTTCTGTAGAGAATATGATTTCTGGTTTTTTTGTCCTCAAGTAATTGAAAAGAATAATTACCTGAAAGCATACAATTTTTTTAATAAAGCGAAACGAGAGGAATGGATTTATCATTTATTATTTGCTTATGAGTGACTTTTCCAGCTATTTGACCCAAATTTGAATTGAACTAATAAAGTAATAACCGACTCAATCCTTGAGCCATTGTCTTCATGACTAGACTCAAGTTTAAATTGAGTAAAATACATTCGTTTTTCCCTAAGAGTTTTTCCCACTATCTTTTATGCGGTATATATACTAAACCATTGTTTGATTTTTATTAACAATTGAATTATACAATGCAATGAATGAAAATTTTAATATCAAAATCTTTATTTAAAAAATAATTATTTGAAATCTGCTGAACACTACGCAAACTTTAATTTAGTGCAAAGCCTGAGCTGAGCTTGTCCCAGCTCTAGTTCAAGCTCATACTGTGAGCTTCTGAGCTTACCTTTCAATACTAAATATCAGCTAAATATGAAATATTATATAAAACCAGAAAAATAAATTAAACCCCAGTTATTCTAAATCTAAAACAATATTTCATTTAGACTTAAAAAATGAAGCTCAAGCTCACATAAAAGAAGCTTATACACTACAACAGCGATGCTCAGGATTAACGTCAATTTTTGTGAACAAGAACACGCAAACTAGTACTAAATATAACACGTATTCGTGTTCAGAACACGTGAATTGGACATCGCTGCTCTACATCAACGAATTTCAACTCGTTATACCAGTAGATGATATGTACTGATTGTCGATTTGAGAATTAGAAGATCGGAGGTAAAATTCGGTTAACATAATTTATTTCAGAAATTCGGTCATATTCGGTCATACGGTCATTATGAGAATGCTCGGGCTCTGTAAATCTTCATATTGGAATCACAAACGGACAACCGATTCAGAGTTTTTAGAAATAGGGATATATTTCTCTCATTTTTTCAGCTAATAAACAATTATAAAATAGAAAACACTTGTTATGAATAGTATTACTTAACATTACAAGAGAAATATGAAATATATAGACAAAAATACATCAAATATAATGATCTTTCCGGTCAAATTTGGTAAACTATGCTATACGACCGAAACACATTTTTAAATTTCGGCGATCATATTCGGTAAAATTCGGTTACTGACCCAAATCGACAATAAGTAGTGATACGCAATGAGATCTCTAAAACACTTAAATGTGTTAATAATTGGAGTGACGAATTTGATTTACAATTAATTATTTCACTATTTTCGCAAGAAATTCAAGTTCAACATAACTCATAAATACAATAAAATTTCATTTTGAAACAAATGAAACTAACTTCATTTATTGGCCACAGATGATCAATGCCTGTAAATAGCATTCGAAACGCTGGAGTCTGAAAATCAGGCGATTATAGCAAAATTTGCACTTAATGTAAAATTGCTAAAAGTTTAAAGTGTGAACAAGAAAAAAGAATTTAAACAAAATATCAGTAAAAAATGTTTACTAAGCGTTCATACCTGTAAATTAAAAGCTGTTTAAAACATAAATTAAAGTCAGAAATTATTAAATAACTTGTTTGATAATTGTACCAAAATATTAAAAATAAGATAAATTTAATTAGGAAACAAAAAATTAAATAAATTTTCATTTTATAATTTCTAATTAAAGCTGCAACTAGTTCGTACTTTTGCGACCCAAACCAGACCAGCCCAAGCCAACCCAACTGGAAAATTTTCAGTCAACCCAAACCCAACCCGACCCAACCCAGAAGACTACTGTATAATCAATTTCAATAAATTTTTTATTCGAAAATTAGAAATCAAATAATTTATCTTAATTTAATGCGTTTGACAGAAGTGAGGCTTTAAACAGTTGTCAAGTGTTCCAAATATATCAGTTTAATTTATTCTAATTATAATTTCAGGATAAACTTTTTCTTTAAATTCTGACTCAAATACGAATCAAATGGGTTAGGGTTTGGGTTGACAAATGCCAAACCAACTGCAATGCTTTAATATCTACCCAAAACCAACCCAAACCATTTGAAATTTTGAAATCTCGGCCCAAACCAACCCAAACCAGTTGCATCTTTAATCTGTATTATATATAAGTTATACAGTACAGTATACAGTTATACTGTTACAGTACAGTATAGTACAATTTAATTATTCTAAAACATAAAGCATCAAATTCTGAAAGCTGTTTCAATCAATTAAGCATATGGTTTATAAAAACAAACTAAGACATTGATATGTTCTCGCTATTGATTAATAAATAATGAAGTAAAAATGTGTTCAATTTTTTAAAATGATTTTTTCAGTGTAAGAACACCCGAATACTCAAATTTAAGTTATGCCCATAAACCTAATTCAAAAAGCAATTGAATGCACACATTATATTGAATCAAATTCGACATTCAGGTCGATAATGAAATTGTCAATCAAATCGTTGATAAAAAGCTGTTTACACTTTTCATTAGACTTGATTTCATTTATAAAGATATAGTATGAGCATTACTTATCTAACAGTACAATCTTTATTAAAATTAGAATTTTAGGTTTAATACACCGAATAACATAAGCACCAAAATTAAAACAATTGAGAGGAACAGAAGTCAAGCATTAATCAAAGTGAACATTGTTTAAGAATTTATTAATCTTTGAGTATTCATCTCTGGATCCATAAAATGATTGAAACCTTGACTATAGTTAAAATAGATTCACTCATTGTCATCGATCAGCACAATTTGTTTAATAAGAAATAATTTATAAAATGAAAATATTATTGAAAATAAATTTTTTAAGCGAATTATTAAACACCTTTTATATAAAGTACCGGTATAAGAAAAAAGGTTTACATTATTATTGCGTGCTTTGTATAATACTCTGTATTGTGTAAAAATGAGAGAATAATATTTCAAACCAAACACTATCAATGAATCATTTTTAATCCTAAAGAACTCGAAATAGTAATTTTCAATGATATTTCAATTAACTTCTATACACTTACTGAGAATACAGAGAAGAATACAAAAACAAACGGAAACAATTTTATGCAAAGTACGCAATAATGTAACTTCTTGTAACTTATTAACACCTACTGTAAAGTTATGAATCATACCCATAATACTTTATAAGCTTAACTAAGGGTAAGCTCTTTCGAAGTGCTCTCATTAAAACTCCTAAATTCAAAGCATGACTTACAAGTATTTGGGGTTTTATGGTATCACAAGAGCCTTTGGCAATGGAATTAATTGTAATAATAATAAATATAGAAATAAATGCTAAACATTTTTCAAAACGTTTTCAACATATTCATAGGTCATCAAAATTCTTGAACAAAAATATAACGGATTGTACACAAAAGACAATGTAATGCTTTCCTCAACACATACGCATTCAGGTCCGGCAGGATTTTTACAATACGTTCTTTACATAATTACATCGCAAGGATTTATTGATCAAAACTTCAAAGCTGTTAGAGATGGGATCGTCAGAAGCATTAATAGAGCCCACTCTAATATGACTTCGGGTTATATTTATGTTAATAGCGGTGAACTATTAGATGCAAACATTAACAGAAGCCCAACAGCCTATGCAAATAACAATGAATCAGAAAGAGCGCGATATAATTATAACACAGATAAAAATATGACAGTTCTTAAATTTACTGACACTAATGGTAATAATTTAGCTGCCATTAGTTGGTTCGCAGTTCACGCCACCAGTATGAACAACACTAATAAACTTATTAGTGGTGATAATAAGGGATACGCATCCATGCTATTTGAACAGGACATAAATGGTGGAAAACTTCATGGAAAGGCAATCAAATTACAAAATTCATTTTACAGTATTTCAATATTTTCTTATAACTTAATGACTAATTTTTATTTAGGGCCCATTCGTGGCGTTATTCCCACAATCAAATGAAGGTGACGTCTCTCCAAATATAAAAGGTCCGCATTGTCTCGATACTGGTCTAGAATGTGATATCGCAACGAGTACTTGCAATGGAAAGGTTGGTTAAGTTACAGATAAAGTTTTAATCCATTTATAAATAATCGCTGTGTTTATACTTTTATTTAAAGTCATTTCATTATATGTGAGTCATGTAGAGCTATGTAAAAAACTTTTTATACCAATAATTCATTGAACTCAATCCTAATTTTCATCAGGTTTTAAAAAAGTATACAATAGAGTACATCTATCATTCATATTAATCGAATTTATTGTTATTGACTGTATTGTTATTGACTGTATTGATCAACAAATTCTGATTCTTTTCTATTGTTATAATATATCTTAAGCTTTAGAAAAGACATATTTCCTACTTCTATAAAGAAAAGATATTCCAATCGAGAAATTTTTTCGATCAAATTTTAATTAAATTTCTCATTGGTTTTTATACTGTATCACAAGTTGTAATTTTCAGATTCAAAGGAATGGCGAATATTATACTGAAAACCATAACCGGCCGTCGACCCCACATGTATGTTATGCTCCATAAAGTATTCCATGATTTATCTGAAGAGTAGTTCTTCTATAATTTTCTGGGTTTGTGGTCTACCTTAAGCTTCAGCTGATGTATTGCATGAAAATTTTATTTTTCACTTCATTTGATTGCATGAATCAACTTTTTGAGAAATTTATTCTAATCTATAAATAACAAAAATTATCCATAATTTTTATTTTTCAAGAATGAAAAATGCGTCGCTTCTGGGCCCGGAAAGGATATGTTTGAAAGCACTAAAATAATAGGTTTTCGCCAGTATTCAAAGGCGAGAGAGCTCTTTAATAATACAGTACAGAAATTGTCTGGACCAATAAGATATATCCACCAAACTGTTGATATGTCGAGTGTTACCGTCGAATTGCCAGACAATACTTCTGCGAAGACATGTAAGCCAGCGATGGGATATAGTTTTGCCGCCGGAACGACTGACGGTCCCGGAGCTTTCAATTTTCATCAGGGTATCATTATTTATACTTTACTTCTTTATGTTTCAAAAGTGATTTTGCTTTTTATAAAGTTTAAATTATTTTTTCAAATACTTTAATTTTAATTTTTTAAAACACTTTAAAGACCTTTAGCTTAAAAGAAAAAACTAATCAATAAAAACTATAAATGAAATGAAACTTTATTTATACTGAGAACCAACTTAACATCACATGGATATCATACTTAACATGAGCTCAGTTAAGATATTCTTATAGCAAATGATGTCCATAGGTTCAGACTGAGTCTACTCTCCAGGTTCGGGTTGAAGACCCTTTTTGAGCTATAAGTCTTAGACTCTAAGTTTTTCGAGCCTAAGCTTGCCAGGCTCAGGCTTATACTGTAATCCTGAAGAGCCTGTATGCAATACTTTCCATAAATTGACTATAGCTTAATATTTTACATTATTTGAATTTATTATTTCATACAGTATAACTATAACTTTTATAAGTATACCTATACTTTTGTTAAACTTTGATATTATTTATATTTATATATTGATAGTATTTTTGTCTTACATTAATTTATTAAAAAACATTTTTATAGTTTATGTATACTTTCAATCTTTACTTCCAATCTATACTTTCAATGTATACGTAGTTATAAATACTTTTAATCTTGTTTCTGGTCATAAAAGACAAATTGCTTCTAGAATTACATTTTGAACAACTAATTCAATTGAGTATCTTTTGACAACAGGTGATACGACTTCAAGTCCATTTTGGAACTTAGTTCGTGACTTTATGAGGCGACCGTCTCCTGAATTGACTAAATGCCAATATCCAAAGCCAATTCTTATCTCAACCGGAGAAATGAATTTTCCCTATCAATGGCAACCTGCAATACTGCCCACACAAATCTTCAAAATTGGCGATTTCTTGATAATAGCTGTTCCCGCAGAATTCACAACAATGTCTGGTCGTAGGCTTCGAGAAGCTGTTAAAAAAGAATTCGAGCGTTTTTCTAACAGTAGTGTTGATGTAGTAATATCTGGATTAGCAAATGCCTATTCATCTTACGTCGCAACATATGAAGAGTAAAGATTACAAGTAATTGATTATTCAAATGATTTAATTATTTAAAACTTTTAGATATCAAGTGCAGAGATATGAAGCGGCCTCAACCATATTCGGACCCTACACTCTCGATGCTTATATACAACAATATAAGAGGTTAGCCTCTAATTTGGCTAAAGGACAACAGGTAGAGCCCGGACCCCAAGAGCCTAATCTTTTGGAGCGACAAATCAGTCTTAAACCGGGTGTTATTTATGACGGCGCGCCCTTTGGCCACAAATTCGGTGATGTCATACGTGATGCAAATGACGTATACACAACCGGGCAAATAGTGTCCGTAACTTTTGTCAGCGGAAGTCCAAGGAACGATTTGAAAACAGAAAGTACTTTCCTCTCTGTTGAGAGATGGGATGATAGCACTTCCCTATGGAATCTAATAGCAACTGATGCCAACTGGGAGACTAAGTATTAAATAAATTTACAAAAAACTTAATCATTTTATATGTTTTTCTTTAAATCAATTTTAGATTTTTCTGGGAGAGGACAAACGCCTTTTTCGGTGAAAGTCAAGTAACTATACTTTGGGAGATCGGACCAGATGTTGAAGAAGGAATATATAGAATAAGACATTACGGAAGCAGCAAAAATCTGATGCAGCAAATTAGGTCATACATAGGCGTAAGTATACGTTTTGTTTATCTGTTCATCATTTTCAGGCTTCATATGATTTCTTTTTTAGACATCAAAAAAATTCTCAGTAAAGGCAACATCAAAGAAGTGACATTTCTAGTCAAGTGTTACATTTGTCGATATAATAAAATTTATTTAAAATAAAAAAATTTATACATTTTGTTTATTGTCATGAAAAATAAATAAAAGTCCATTATTTATATAAAAAAACTACAAATATATTCGACATGTGTTGCAATCAATTATGAGAGATCACAATTTTTCTCCGGGTAAGTCCGGAATCGTATTATAATATGAGTGATCGGGAAACCTGTCGAGTTCGATATAATCATTCTCACTAATTAATAATTTATCTAATAAGTTAACGAGTTCTGTAAATGTTGGTCTCTGGTTAGGATCAGTGTCCCAACAATAGTACATAATATTATACACTTCCCGTTTACAATGTTCGGGCTTTTCAAGTCTATAGCCGTCGCGAACCTTCTTCATCACTTCAGCAGCAGCTAAGCCAGGATATGGTGTGCCGCCAAGTGTTACAATTTCCCACATTAGAATACCTGATAATTAATTTGAAAATTTTAAGAATTCATATTTTAAACACCGGTTAAGGACTGCTTACCAAAGCTCCAGACATCGCTTTTTGTTGTGAAAATAGAATCAATTAGAGATTCAATAGCCATCCAACGTATTGGTAAACGGCCCTAAAATAGAATTTAAAATTCAATCAATTTTACATTCATTACTTAATTGAGGTAAACAAGTGTTACTTCGGATTTTCGTTCGTAAACGTGGTTTGCAATGACATCTCTTGCAAACCCAAAGTCGGCCACTTTAATTGATTTGTTATTTCCGACCAAAATATTTCTTGCGGCTAAATCTCTGTGTATTATCTGTGAAATAAAAGTAAAATTATTTAATTGCTTATACTTAGATAAGTAATGGAAGACTAACTCCTTTGGAAGATAAGTACTCCATAGCTTTAGCCACTTGGTATGCGAACGATGTCAAGTCTCTAGCAGTCAACCGACTGCTATTTCCGTGAAGATTTCCATAATAGCGTTCAGCACGACTTTCCCTTAGATAAGATTGCAATTTGCCATAAGGCACATATTCCATGATTAAGAAAACTGGATCTCTATCAGTACAACTTCCCAACAAAGTAACCACATTCGGATGCGGGTCCAGCAGTTTCATAATTTCGAGCTCTGTTAAGAGATCTTTCTTTTCTTTTTCAGAAGCATTTTCTTTCAATGTCTTGACGGCAACGATTTCGTTGCCTTCACTTTTGCAAATATTGAGTGCTTCGCATTTCCACACCTGACCAAAACATCCTTCGCCTAAAATACCGATGAAGTGCAAATGATGTCTTGGAAACTCCCAAACTCTCTCTTCTCCGACTGATATATTAAAATTAGAAGTATATTTGTTAGACTCGGATCGGTTGTGAAGCGCTCTTTTGGAGCGAATTTGTTGAAAGAGAGCTCCGTTATAGTCGAGTTCACCAGAAACTGAACTGATACTGGTTTCACTACTACCCGATTTGTCAATATTTACAATTTTATGAGAATATGATTTCAAATTATTTCTGTTGGGTTGCTTTTGACACCTATGATGTAAAACCCAGAACACCAAACCTGCTATTGGGGCAAAACAAATGGCTGCCAATAGAGGCAAAAAGGCTGTGATCATATCAAGTCCGTCGCCAGTCCTATCGGCTGGTCCTCTGGTTGAGTGCTCGTATTGGTCACCTGATGACTTTGTAGGTACAGCTGTTTGAACAGTTGGTACCGATTTAGGCGCGGCTGTTGTCGTAGTTGAGTGTCTAATGGCAGTGGTATCGGAGGTCGAGGTGTTCGAAGATTTCGGTAATAATACTTTCTTCTCAACTGTGGCAGAGGTGGAGGTGGGGTTACGTGGCGTGGCAATGATAAAGATGGTATCCTTTGGCCTTTGAGGGGGTAGTTGTGCATTGACAAAGGGCGGAAATGGCCGCCTGATTGGTAATCCAGGATATGATGAATTAAATGGTACATCAATAGTCGAAATCGCACCTGTATTCCTGTCTGCGTCTAATACTCGCACATAAACTTCTATTTTCGCCTAAAATTACAATTTAATTAATTTATTTACAAAAATATTTGCTAAAAAGTTATTGAAATGTTTTGCAGAATAAGTTATTGAAAATTTGAACTGAAAAAGGGCTTACAGTTTGATGGCCATCATTAGCGGTTATAAACAGATAGTAATCATTTCCAGCCTAAGGTAGTAAAAAAGCATCTTTTAACTCAAATGTTCTGTTATTATATTGAAGTGAATCGTGAAATCAATAAAACTTTTTTTTAAGCTACAGCTATAACGAGTTTATCACTTGACAGTTTAGATCGTTAAAGTGTTAAATCTTAGGAATTTAACGTGTCATAAGTCTGGCCATAAAATACAAGATCTTGCTTTTTTTGTTGTTAAATTCATAAGGATTTTAAAATGTAAGATGCTGTACAGTTTGTATCTAAAGAATCTTTTTATC
>JAUJYT010001349.1:0-11892 GCA_033996565.1 Nanhermannia nana
ATTTTTGTATTAGTTAGTATTTTCATCCAATAAATTTTATGCAATATTTTGCAGTTTCGTTTGGAACCTATTGTACATATACACCCGTATTTATGTAAAATCGAGATAAATCTAAATGTTTTTCACTTAAATGAACTAAAGCTGATGTCTATATTGATGAAAGAACTGATTGTATTCCTACGTCACTGACAGCAATTAGACTGTTGAAAGTCTTTAAAAGGCAGCGGTAACAGTAATAAATATAGCAACATATTAACTTTAACCAAATACAAACTAACGATAGTTAATGAGTTGAAGAACTCTAATCGTTTATTAACAAATCATTAAACAGAGTACTTGTATGATTTTTAAAATTATATGTAAAATTTTTATTTTTAACTAACTCTATGCAACTTTATTAACTCGTTTATAGCAAAATCCAGTTATGGTAGAAGCTGTTGTCAGGCATATACAATTTAATATAAGCGAGATGAACTCTATTAAAACTAGCGCATTTAGATATAAATTGAACTTGACATTGAAAATATTTTTTTGAAAAATTTTGTCAAATTATGAATATTTTGCGAATTAATAAATTTTAAGTATAAAGGTATTTATAGATATTAAAGATGAAAATTTTATAGATTTTCTAAAAAATAGAATTTTACTAATCATAAAATATATTTAATAAAACTTTTAAAATCACTTCCAAAAAATCATTTAATGTTTTAACCATAATTTTTTCATTCAAATAATAGTGTTTTGTAATAATATTAACATTTTGACTATGAAAGCTTTATTTGCTTAATCATACGTAATATTTATTAAATCCTTGAATATTGTAATATTTTGTAAATAATATACTTTTTAGATTAATTATATTTCTATTATAATTAGTTTATAGAAAATAAATTCTAAGTGATATCACCTTAGAAATTTTTAAAAAATATCTTATGCCAATCACGATCAGTTCAGCCCTAACAATCTATTTATAGAAATTTAATCATGTTCAATTGCGTATTTGATAAATTTTAATGAGTTCAAGAGAAATTTAGATATAAAAGCTGCCTTGTATACATTATATAATTTTGATGCAACTGTTGAATAATTCAATTAAAATATCAGTATTTATTTCAATACTTGTGTTGTATTTGTAGCAACAAAATATGTTGCTCACTTGTACTTTAGATTTTCGCAAAAGGAAATCATTTTATCTGATATTTAATTTAATTTAATTTTAATTCAAAGGGAAAATTTTTGTTTCTTATGCATTTTGATAATAATCATCATAATTTAAAGCTTAAGATTATGGTGTTTACCAATATCAGCTATTAGTTGAATTACAACTTTTCATGTTTTAAGATATCATTTTAATACAACAATATATAGTAAAAGTTACTTCGTTTAAATTGAAAAAATCTCAAGGTTTAGAGGTTGAAACCCATTAAAAATGGAATATTAAATTTTTTTTAATTATTATTATTATATAAAGGCAAGTAATTTTTTAATGTTTCAATATTGCGAAATGTTTATCTAAAGCGCAAATAAGATATTATATTCATCTATTACATTAAAATATTCATTAAATAAATTATACTGAATCATTTTGAAGCTAAATTTATTAGCTGACATGCTTAATTAGCCTTCTAATATGAACTTACAACCTTATTGTACTCTTGCAAGGATAGTTAGTAATTAATTTTTATTACCTTTTATGTTTAGTTTTATTTAATATACTAGACGGGGCAGCCCGTCCAATGAACGGGCAAAAAGTTTATTCTTATGACAGTAACAAAACCATCAACTCCCACCTGAAGTTTACCCTTAGACCTATTGATAAAATGACCACTCACCCGTAGGCCTATTGGTGTCATGACCACTCACTCGAACACTTAAAATTATCACCACCGTAAAATTAGTCAATTCGTTAAAAGTGGTCACATCGGTAAAATGGCCGCTTCGGGAAGAAGTTCATTGTTAAAGAACATTTGTGACTTCTGTTAGCGTTACTCAAAACAAAATTTTCCCATAGAAAAGCATTGAAGGGGTAGGTTTTTCTTCGGTAACTTGGCCACCGGTCACTTTTCGGGAAATTTTTCCCAAAAGTTTCCGGTTCAGGTCATGCTGAATCGAATGATACAGGTCTCGACTCTCTAGCATGTCCAGGGGCTGAGCCTCTTGAGTGTTTTACAGACAGACATTTTTGGATATTATTATATAGATCTTATATATTATCCTATGTATTTAATAAGGCTAATTTTTCGATTAAAACTTTAATATTTTAAGAATATGATTGATAGAATTCATTTGCTTATGTGTATATCGCAAATAAGTTTTCATACCTTCTTATAAATAATTATTATCACTTTTGAGTGGCATGGCATGCATTTTGTCAATATATTTATTTATTTAGGATTTATATAGAATAATACGCTATATACTATTTTTTTATTCTAACAAGCTGACGAGTAAGGTAAAGTATACATTATTGGAGAACCACATAATAAATTGTAAGGTTTTAACCAAAAAATATAAAATTTCATAGAATTCCAGTATCTCAATATAAATCTCAAATTTTCAAAATTTATTGACTTAAGATTAAATAAAATGTCATTTTATAGCCAAAAATACTTAATCGTATAAGAAATATAATTATTTTTTTAAATTTTTCATTGATAAATATATAGCTTTCGACAAGACTCAGCTTTTCAGGCAAGGGTGAGCATCAAGAAATTCAAAAACGCCGATCCTCTGAGCTGACTCGTGAGCTCATCTCCTCGATCTTGAAAAGATCTACTAGCCTCAACCTAAGAGCCTATTCTGTCTATTACTCTAAATATAAGTAGGATTTACTAATTTTTAAATATTATTCTTGAGTATGTATACCCAGAAATGTCGATCTCTCACATTTAAGTTAAAGCATGTCAATGATATTAAATGATTTCGAAGCAAATCAATTTATAAACCAAAATATGATATCTAGATATAGAGATTAGAAAAGATTTGTTATATTTCAGCTAAAGATATATTTTGCCTATTTTACAAATGCTGGACTTTTAATGTTGGACTGGTACACATAATAGAGTTTTGAATTACAAACATATAAGAACTGTCATACAAACATCTATAAATCTTTTTGTTATGCTAAAAATTTTGAAAAACTATAATTGGTATAGAGCCAGAACAACTTTATTTTATGTCTTGTTAAGCGCATAAAATTCAGTTGTGTCTAAAAAATAAACATTTTTTTCAAAATTTAGAGAAAGACATTATACTGTGCTTAAGGAATAGGTGAGTTTCAATAGCTTAGCATTTCCCTTAAAATGGAGATGAGAACCATGAGTTACCTTAAATCAGGGTTTCCCACCAAGCCTGGTTCCAGTTATACCTGTGAACCTTCAATGAATATCACAGGTAACAAAGGTTGCCTACCGTTTCTAAAAAAATTAAGGACAAAATTTTTATTTTGTTTTAAACACATATATGAAGTATTATTTCAACATTAGACTTATTTTAATGTAATTTTAAACTAAAATAAAGAGAATTAAAATACGAAAATATTATTTTAAAGTTTATTTTCTTAAAAAAAAATGCAAATCTTTAAAAACTTAAGATGAATAATTCTTAATAAATTTCGTGTTGTATTTCTTTTTATTTTAGTTTAAAATTGCATTAAAATAAGATTAATGTTGAAATAACACTTCATATATATGTTTAATACATTATAAAAATTTTGTTCATAATTTTTTTGGAACGGTAAGCAACCTTTGTTACCTATGATATTCACTGTAAATTCAAAAGTATGACTGGAACCAGACTTTGTGGGAAACCCTGCCTTAAATTATACACTACATAACTTACAGCAGATTATAGTAATAAATTCAATAACAAAATAAAACTATGGATGAGAATAAATTTTTTGGAAGTTTCTAATTTGAACTTATCTGCCTCTAATCATGCGATGGTTGAAATGCTATTTTTACTAATGATTTCTTCAAAAAAGCTAATTATTATTTTGTTAAGAACTGTAAGTATAAAACAAAAAGTATTTTACGTTAAGCTATAAATTTAGTTCAACTTATAAATGGTTTGTTTAATTCATTATTTTCATATACAAACAGTAATTTAATAAACTTTTATTTTGATTAAGACATACAAATCATGTTTAAATATTAATTGTATTAAAAACTCGTCGAAACAAATATTTATTATTATTTTTCATAATTATTCATAAACATAAATAGGAAGAACATTTATAAACTTGTAGTTTACATTATTTATTAAATCACGAGTTTTGGCACAATATATGACGAAAAAAATATTTTCGTGAAAATCTTAAATTCATTTTCAATGAACTATCAATTATAATAACAGATAAATTAATATAAATAATTCGCTTTCATATTCAAGAGAGTTAATCAATTAATTGCTATTACATTAATACATAAATACTACTAAAGTAAGATATTTTCGATATTAAGCTTACAATTAATTTTCTGAATGAAAAACACTCATAAATAATCTGAAGTAAAAAAAATTATTAGTATTGCTTACACACAGTCTTTACTTTTTGAATGCCTGACAGTTTATTTTTTTTAATATTTATGTAAAGAGAAAAAGAATTTTTTATATATATTTTTTGGAATTTAACTAAAAATTTTCATAAATAACAAAAAAAAAGTTCCAAAAAATGTTTTCTTTTTAATTTAGAAAAAAAAACATTAAATACAGTTTAATCTTCTTTTTGGATCGCTTTCTGAGATCTGTTTCTTTTATTCTCTTTTCTATTTTTCCTGTTCTGCTGCTTATTATTACCGATAGACTTATCGTTATCTCTATCAGAATCAACTGTTTTATCGCTATTATCGCTATCACTACAGTTGAAATTGCCATTAGATATAGCTTTGATAGCTTTCCTGAGTTGAGCCGACTTGTGAGGCCATTGCATTATATATGTGACCAGATTTTCATTGCCATCACTTTTACCCATAATAAAGAACCGACGGCGAGACTGTATTTGTTGTGGACCTTCTGTTTGCTGAAGAGCTTGATTTTGTATTGTATCGAAGATAGAACTGTTTGCACTTAATACCAGTGGTGTTTGTATGTTCTGTATCGACCCGTGAATTAATCGATAGTTACGTACTTTTAATTGCAGTTTTTGTGCACTCGGCGGATAAATTCGAGCTTTAATTACTGTAAAATATAAATAAAATTTTATTCTTTGCTTTAACAGCATTAAAATTCCGCGAAAAATTATATCAAACTTTATATTTAATATTAGTTTATATTTTTAGTATCTTTGAAATTTTAAATAACTTAATACAGTTTATTCCCTTTTTATTGAACGCTCGGGACTTTCCTATGAAATTACTAATAAACGGGTTAACTAAAAACCAACCCAAGTAAGAAAAAAGTCATTTATTATTTAGCTGTAAAATTTAACAACCAACAGGCTAATCTTAACTATAGGCTGTTTTTCACTATAATCAATTTCAATGTAACAAGGATAAACTGTAAAATTTATGATCTAATATTGATTGAAGACTTTTTAGTAATTTAGTTTAAAAAAGAAGTCTATTTTAGGGACTATGATTGATGTGCTAACTAATTACTTATTGCTATGCAAAATATAATTAGGACAGATTTTTCCAAACACTGGTAAGCGTACCAATAGGTATTACGCTCAAGATTCTGAGAAATTAGAGCTTATGCAGTATAGTTTTAATTTATATTTATCTGTATATTTCCATAAGAAAATTGAAATATTTCACAGTACTTTGCAGCGTTAATATTAAGTATGTATTTTATTTGGTGAAATTTTGCAAAAATATTTGCTATTTCATCTGGAAAATTATTAAAATAAAAAGCATTTTTAAAGTGATCACAATTTTTTCAATTTCAACCTAACTTTACTCAATTTAACTTTAAAGTCAAAATAAAATAATGCGCACATTTATCTATATTAACAGTGCTTCACAACCATAATTCCTAGTAATTATGTGGCAGTCAAAGTCTTTAGAAGGATTTAGTGGCATAAGTTTTGAAAAAATCTCTAAATCGCTTAATTAGGATATCATTATATTTTCTTTACTTAAGCTTAAATATAAGTTTTAATTATTTATTCTCTTTCATTTAAAATAGCAAGCTAAACCTTAAATAAAGGTCAAAGCATAATTATTGTGAAGATATTTTAATTATTTGAAAATCTAACTGCTCCATAGATTTAAAAATTTTAAAAATACATAGAACAAAAACTCATTTCTAAATGTTGTTGCGCTAAAAATAGTTTTTCTAATTAATGACAGTTCTGATATTATATTATACTGTATTATATTTAGTAATTAGCTTTTTCGGCGTATTGTGAGATTTAATGTTAAAATAAGGCTTGAGTGTTGCCCACAAATGATACGATAATGAATGATTCCTCAATGGACCCTTCTCGATTTGAGTAACATTTTGATATAGTTTTAGCCGCCTAGCTTCCAACTACTTATATGGAAAAATAGAAATAATTTCAAAGTTGTATTGTCATTGTGAATAAATTTTGGTTAAGTCTGTGCCCGCAAACCTTACTTTAACACTAAATCTCACAATACGGCGAAAAAGCTAATCACTAATTATATTATACAGATTTAAATTCAGACTTGCTATTAGGCATATACTAGTAGGGATACTAATTAGCATCAAATATTAACTTATAGGTGTTAATTAACTTACAATTTTTCAAATGTTTAGACCTTGTTTAGAAAATTTTATCTGACTAGACAGTTTTAAATAAATTATGCAAAATAGTTTAACTTTCAGAATTTTTAAAAGCTGTAGAACTGCATACATACTGTTAATTATAAATTACTAAAAAATTGCAAAAACTCATGGAATTAGTTAATTTTGCTTATAAAACACTCATTACTGTCTCTTTGGATAGAATTTTTTTAAACGTATAATTTTAATTAATAATTTAGCATTCAGTAGTGGTAAGCATTAGCATAGATACAGTATACTATCTTTATAATGAACATCTAAGTGCAAGCTAAACTTTTTTTATTATATACAAAGTTCATTCATTATAAGCGTAGCAGACATTTAATATAGCGAACCAGACATAGTTCCTTATATCCGAGTTCATTATAAAGAGATACTATATATTATTAAAATGCAATTAAGTAAAAAAGTAGATTAAAAAATAAATTTCTTACTCCACTGAGAATTACAAAACTGTCGAATAATTTCATTGTAGAGCTGTTTCTGATCTTTATTCCAATTTCTAGTAGGCTTTGGTGCTGTCTGCTCATTATTATTGATAACCTGATCCACTTGTGGCTCTTGTCTCATTTTTGTCTCCGAGTCAAGTTGTGATGACCTCTGAAGGTGTCCGGGCTGGGGTTCAAAAACAGTCTCTTTTTTAGCTGCAGGAAATTCTGAGTTATCTATCGGGTGATACCTTCTCTGCTTCTTTCCTGTGTTTTTCTTGTGATGCCCTTTTCTATGTTTATCATTATCATTGTTAACATTGTGCTTGTCTTTATCTGTTAATGACTGTGAGGGTGATTGTTGCGATGAGTGCTGCGCTTGAATGCACATGTCGTTATCAATAGGAAATTGGTCGCATTGTACTATTTTAGGCCATGGGTAGCCGTAGTTTAGCATTACATGCTCGCATGATGCTTGAACTGATTGGCACAATGAACGACAGGGTGGTATTGGATGATCCAAACATCTATTATATGAAATTTAAAAATTATACCTTTTTAAGAAATATTATTATAAAATATGTCTTTAAAATTTTAAATATATATATAATATAAGTTAACTATATATTGAATAAACTTGATACCACATAAATGAGATTTTCTCTATAGTAAAATCATTGATATACAGGGTGTTCAATATATGAATATGTGAAAAGATAAGAAGCTCTGAAATTAGATTTTGAAAATTTTACAACTACTTTGACATAACTTTTTGATGGAAATATAATATTTTTAAACTAATAAAGATAAAATTTGTCATAAAATGCAATATTGCATAAGATATAAATACTTGTATGATTCAAAATTGTCAAATTACAGTAAATAAATTAATCTTCACATCAAATGGAACATATTTTAAATATTTTCCTAATAGCATTCGCTAAACTTTCTAATTCTGTTATTATATTACAGTCTAAAACAGGTATAGGAAAGCCTTATAATACAGTCAATCCGGTTATTAGAAGCTTTTTCTAATGCTCTTGACTACTGGTCATCAAAAATAGAACGATTATAAAGTAGTCTCCTTTATAAGCACAAAATTTTTTATTACACGGATGTGCTGTCTATAACCAAGATAGAATGTAGCATGATATTTAATCATGGAGTGCTATATTTAGGCTATAAATAAAATTCTTCTGAATTTAAATAGGCGGATTTAATTAATGCTTTCATTCTAAGTTATATTAATAAATTTGATTTCATGTGAAATTTTCGAAAAATTCTTAGAAAAAATCTACTCAAATTTTGCGCATGGATAATTGAGTTTCAGCATTTAAATTATATTTTCAGAAATAATTTTCAATAATTAAATTCCATAGATTTTTGTTGAAACAGCGAAAAAGCAAAATTATGCAAATTTAATTACTGAATTGCCTACGCTTTAGGTTTATCAGCGTTTGTGAAAACCGGTGTAAACAAACAAAAAATAGGTTAAAATTTATCAGAAATATTAATTTGATAATATTAAAGAGCTTACAATGCATATAATCAATTGAAAACAATTGAAAATCGCTTGAATACTAATTTTAATACCAAAAAACCTTTCAACAAAATTATTAAATTACTTCCCTTTGAAGTTTTCAGTTGTGCTAAAGTACTGTATAAATAGAGTAACCAATAATTTATACTCTTTACTAAAAACATGCTGGTTATAATTTCTACCAAATTCTCTAATAGAAATTCTATTACAGAATTCTTTGGAATAACAAACTCTCAAAAATAGGATTTTATAATAGTTTTAAACTCTAAACTCTAATTATGATTTCGAAATCATATAAAAAGTTATATTTCGTAATTGTTCTTAAAATTGATGGGTAAGATAATGATCTTTAGGGTAACACTTTTCAAGTTTAATTTAAAACTTTTAAAAAATAAGTTTTTTTTGTAAAACCTAAAGAGAGATTAAAGTCTGTTTTAACTCATTAACAATATATTGATAGGAATGTTTGCGCATAGCTTATAAAGATTTCTTAACTCAATAAAATATATGTCTGTCAGTTTATAAGCACATATTGATATAAATTATTCAAATGCAATATTATGCGAGAGCTTTACTGATAAATATTTAATACATACACCGGACTGAACAGCGAGCATAAGAACAGTTGTGTGTCAGGATGACAGTTGAGCTGATATAATGGTACCCAACTTGTGGCTTGTTGTGAAACTTCTCTTAATGAGTCGTGATTTAGTAAGTTTGGTAAACGCATCTTGGTGTATCCAATTCCCTGACATAGTGTTAAGTTTGTTGGTATATCAACACAAACTGCAGTGTTTTGTATTGATGTCCTTTAGGAAAAAATAATAATTTTTTTTTGGTAAAAATTTTTTTATATCAAATGTCAAAGTATAATAACTTAAATATTAAGTGAAATATAAATCTATATTATTGAGAATGTTTTTTGAAGTACAAGTTCTCTTAGTTATATAGAATTTTTATTAAAGAACTTTTTCCTCTTTCAGAGATTTAATATTGATTTAAAATTTAAATAAATTTCTAATAATCAAGTCAAAGTTGAATAGCATATTATAATTTATCATGCTTGATTTTAAAAATATACAGTAGCTGAATTTTTTCTTATATAAAAATTTAATAAATTATCTTATAAAAATATCTTAAACATTCTAGGTGCTTTTAATGTTCAAAAAATATTTGTTTTTGACAAAACTTTAATATAAAAAGAAATATTTTAATAAGACTTTAGGTAGAGGTATAATCAACTAGAAATTTAATATATTATATAAACATTTTTACAAATTTTTTTGCAAAATCTAATTTAATCCCACACTTATAGTACAGAAATATTTTTTAAAATAGACAAAAGATTTAAAGAAATATAAAAGAATTTATTTTTTATTAAAAAGAAAGATAATTATCTTGTTATTTTACTCACTTGTATTTCATAATTATAAGCAATTTTAACAAATAAGTAAAAAAAATTGAAGTATTAACTTGTCAAATTAAAGTTTATAATTTTTTCTTATAGCTGCATAACGTACACAATACAATAATGATTGAACTGTCAAGAGTACAGATAACATAGCATAATATAACATATATATTAAAATAACAAAAATACCTACCTTTGCCACTGTGGTGTATCGTGATTAGAGTTTGAGTTCCATAGAAACGTATTGGCATTCACGGTTAGAATCAATGATGTATAGATCAGGCAATTTATTAACAATAAGTTCACGATCATTGTGAATAATTTAATTTTTTATTTTTATATCAAATTAACTCAATCTAGTTATTGATATAATTGTAGATAACCTGTGCTGAGTAGACAGAGTTTTAAAATTCTGTAATAAACCTGCTATCAAATTATGACCACAATTGTATTTAAAGTTGTTAAACATAAATATTTATTTATAGTTCCATAATATGTGTGAGAATAGGAGAGAAAAGAGGATTAGAAGAAAGAAAGAATGAGAAAATAGAGAGAAAGAGAGAGAAATTGAATGAAATACGAATGTGCAAAAAGCGTTTGAGCAGAACAACTGTTGCTTAGAAAGTATGAGAGTGTTTGCATTCGTATATGTGCGAGAGTGAGGGTGAGACTAATAGACAGAGACGAGAGAGAGAGAGAGAGAGAGAGAGAGAGAGAGAGAGACCCAAAGCTCTTGAGGCAAATGTAAATCACTTCAAAAGTCTCCACCTATTCGTTAGAATATATTGAGTGTGGGGAGTGTGAGAAAAGTATGCATAATATCTTAATAGTGAAGTGTAAAATAAATCGATTTTCACAGGGCTTCTGAAGCTGGTCTCTCTCTCTCACACACACAGTCTCTCTCTCTCTCTCACACATAGTCTCTCTCTCTCACACATAGTCTCTCTCTTCTCTCTCTCACAGTCTCTCTCTCTCTCTCTCTCTCTCTCTCTCTCTCTCTCACATAGTCTCTCTCTTCTCTCTCTCTCACACAGTATCTCTCTCTCTCTCTCTCACTATCTCTCTCTCTTACTCTTAGTCTCTCTCTGTTTCTCACTTCTCCTAAAAGGAGCTCTACTTGTGATTCGTATGCAAAAAGTTCAAAAACTGTTCCGTTTTTAATATATATTGAATTTTGAGACTAAACAGAGATTGCAAACCATAAAGTGAAGAGTCTCTTGACTGATAATTTATTACACTACAAGTCAGATGGCTTGGCATTAGTGCTCATCCGTTATTGAAAGCCTTAAGTTGAAAAGACTTTTGAAACATAAAAAGAATTGAATGAATGAAAAAAATGCTCTCAATAGGAAACAAAATTCAATACAAAGTTCAATTGAAAGGGATTTATGCATCAGATAAAAGGGTTCATAAATTCAAATAGACTTTGAAATAGTTTTTATGCAAGTAATGAAATGTTGACTATCAGTATAGAAAAAATTTTTTAAGTTAATAAATTACTAACTTTATTAAGACTACAGTCTGGGGTAGAATTCGTTTTTATGCATAAATTTTACTTAACTAGTATTTTAATTTATGGCTTTATCTTAAAATAGATTTACTTGTGATAAAATTTTTTCGTTACTATCCTTTTGGCCTATGAAAGGGTGACTCATTACAAATATCACTAGTATTCAAATAAAAGATAAGTTTTAATAAAAAGATAAAAAAATTCTTTAAGAGCTATTCATTCAGTATTTAGTTGGATAATAGAAAACTACACATTAAAA
>JAUJYT010001350.1:0-11889 GCA_033996565.1 Nanhermannia nana
AAATCAGATAAAAATAAAAGTGAAAATTGTAAATAATTCATTTAAAAAAGAAGGTAATATTAAAAAAATATAAATTTCATATTTAATGAAACAATGAAACAATAAAAATGAGATAGAGGAGAATCCACCAAAAATACTACCCGAGAACAACATTTTATAACGAAAAATACGAAAATATAATTATGTTACAGCTTGTGAGTGAAATTTATTAAGTTTTAATATTGTGTTTATTTTTTTATATGTACTAAACTACGAATCTGACCTATTATCTGACCCGTTCCTGACACATAGCAATGCTAACAGTATATAAGCCCATAGTAACTCTCACTCGGGGCTCAGTTCCTCCCTATCTGCTATATAATACACACATGTCTTACGTATCAATTCATTTATTTTATAACATTATTTTAAATAAACTTCAATTTGAATTATTTGTGTCTCATTTATTGGTAATTCATGTCATTCTTCAGTAGTGAGAGTTAAACCAATTCAACAGTCATTTGCATCTAATTTACGGGAAAACAGTAAATCATAAACGCATAACCCATTGATCAGCACAACAGACGTCACGCATACGTCATTTTTAATTAAAGAATCAAAAATACTAATTAAAAACCTAGCACAACTAATATTTTACAATTTATATAGGAGAATTTAAAATCGTTTGACGTTTCAGCCAACTTTCTAATGAGAGGAGATCTCACCCTGTTAACCAGTGAAATTTTTACAGTGTGTAGGCTGTGGGCAAACGCGTCTGGCCGTAGGGATGTTTAAAAAACACTGAATATGTGACCAACATATAGCAGAAGAAATGGCACCCGCCTGGGGTTCGAACTCAGACCCTTCAATCCGAGAGCGAAGCCATAGCAAGTCGCGCCACTCCCGTCCCTGAGTGGCACAATTAAAAATCAATTAAAATCTAGCACAACTAATATTTTAAAATTATATAGGAGAATTTATTTTGATTAAAAAATATTTATCTTCAGAGCTTGCCAATTAAATGATTCAATAAAGTATATTGTTTTTAATAACTTGTAAGTATATCTGTAAGTAAATATTTGCTAATTGTTTAAATAATTTTTATAATTTCATTATAAACGGGATTTACTGTGCAGTAAACTCTAGATATAATGAACTCGAAAAATAGTGAAACTTTAGTTATAGTGAAATGTTTGCTCAACTGTACAGTAGAGAAACATTTAAAAATTCCGCTTATAATGAGCACCCCTTAGAATAAAAGAGTATGTCCCACATTGAATGTTAATTATAACGAGATTTTACTGCATCAAAAATTTCAAAAATTTTAATTAAGATCTTGTTTAGTATAATAATCGTAAAATATTTGAAATATTTTACCAACAATTTCATGTATTCTTATAAATCAATTTTAAGATCATATTTATCTATTGATATTGACATTAATAGGGGTGAAATTAAAAAAGTGAAAAAATATCACTAAATATATATTCTATATATAAAACTCAATTATAACAAATCAAATATCAGACAATTTCAGTACATTATCACATTTGAAGGGTAGGAGAACTTGAGGGGAATTACAGCATAAGAAATCACTTATCGGACATCAACTGTGACAGAGAGGAGAAGAAAAGTTAAGAAACAAATAAAGAGATGACTTGTGATGAAACTTAAATGAGAGGAACGTTAAGAATGTCAATGCATTGCAGACTAAACTTTTAGCTTTAGTGGAATAAAGAGCATAATAAATAGTGAGGTTCACGATCAGGCTCGAGAACATGCGCTTCATCCTCGAGTGTCTCAGTGCGCAAATTCGATGCGCTCGAGTCCTAGTTCGAGATCATGCTGTGCACCGATCGTTAGATAGTAATAGATATAATCAAAGTTGGCCTGAATCAGGATTTCCTTAAATTAATCGCAAGAGAGGGTTATAGAGAAACAGTCAGACAGACCAAAAAGTCATACAGAGACAGACACACAGACAGACATACAAAAACACAAACACTGGCAGAGAGACACACAGACATAGATATACAGACACAGAGAAAATACAAGATTTTTCATTCGCCATATTTATCCATTAGATATGAAATGATTTTATAGCACTTATTCTTGTGGTCTATGCTATTATTGTGTCCGTCATCGAGAGGCAGTGATGCGATAGAATGGCTGCTACTATTGCATAGACCACAAAACAAGTCACATTATTGTCTATCTTATTGTTGTCGATCACTCTCTGTTGTAGTCTCTCTTTCTTTCTTTTTTTCATTGTGTGTCTCATTCTTTTCGTGTCAACTGATATGCTTTCGCTTCAATCGTTTCTATCATTTCTATCGTAGATAACAAACAATATTGTTTGGCGATGAATGATATGTAATGTAATGCAATGCCAGAGAAAATATTTTACAGAAATAAAATTAAATTCTGTTAAAAATTTTTCAGTTTCGAAGTGAAAAATATTTTGATTCGTGTTTTTTTTGAATTAAATTCTTATTTCATAAACTTTTTCGATCACTTTTAAGTCTTTATTCGGAATATTATTATATTTAAATTTTAAAAAATTATTTATCGAATATTTTCTTAAATTTTTAAAAGTTTGTGAAAAACTTTTAGAGTTTCTTTGAGGATAAGCTTCTTTTTTAATGGTTAGAAAATAAAATTTTTTGATTGAAGTTTTTCTCTGGAAATAATCCAATGATATTGAGAGCAAATATTTATCTCATAGAAAAAGTAAATCAACCAAAAAATAATTGAAAAATAATGACCACTAAAAACCAGAATAGAAAGTATTTTTTGATTTTTTTTACAAAAAATCTGAGGAAAAAATATCTATAATTTCTTACAGAGTACCATAAAATCATACGCTTTTTACTATTGATATATATTTTCTCAACATTTGTTACTTTTGAGTGACATTTTTCACATGCATTTGTGTTTTTGTATTTCTTTATAAAACTATAGTCTAAAAAAATAGAGAAAATTGACACAACGTGTAAACTAATCCCATATAAAGTAAGTGTCAATTTGAAAAGACTAAAGAAGTACTTTAGTGTCAATGTGTCACAAAATTTGTACCAAAATCATATTAAATCTCTTTGAGTAGAAATATCTATATATAAAAAGCTGACAAAAAATACTATCAACTTATGTAACATTATATTCTCAAAGAATCGAGTTTTTCAAAAGCATAGGTGTTTTGCAGATAAAGATATTGATAGAAAAGGATAAATATATCTTCAGTTTTACATTCATTTATTTTCATTTATTTTCATAATTGACTAACCATATGATTGATTGACTTTATGTTTAAAAGTTTTAAAAACTTATTCGTATTATATATTGAATATAATTATTTTTGTTCTCAAGACATCTGACGTGAGATAATAACAGAAGTACTTGACTTAACTCTTTTTTGCTTACTTTTCATGAATAATTCAATGAGTTTTTAAACATTGAACAGAGTTTTGCAATAGAAAAAAGGGTTACTTTTGAAGTACAAAATTCAAACCTATGTTTATCTTAACAGCAGTTCAACTGTATATTAAATAACATAACGAACTGCTTTGTCTTTAATCATCACTTTATTAATGAAAGTATAGAAAAAACTAAAAATTTATCGAATCCTAAAACACTTTTGATCTTTAAAAAGAAGACAAAACAAAAACTTTATATAAATTATAAATAAGTTTAAGTTCATTGAAATCATGTTTTCACGAAAACCATTAATAACTAAAAACAGAGATAAAACATAATTATTACACAACTCGTATTCAAATACAAACAACACTTAAAATATTTTATACGACTTCGAGGTGTTATCGAAAACTTAAAAATCCTATTAATTATTGGGTAAAACATTTTCTTCACTAATAATATATTACAAAATATTCATCTCTTATATAACTTATAATAACGATTAAATTTAATGTTGAGAACAGAGATATTTTCCTCAATTCAAGAGAACCTCTTATTTGATAGAAATAAAAAATTTCATATAAGGCTCTGTTTTATTTTAAATCACCAGTAATTTAGACCCAGAAATGACTTAATTAGTCCTAAAATTATTCAATAAATAAAAATAAATGGTTTTTTCGGAATTAGAAAACGTCATAATCTTTAGTGAAATTGTTTGTATTTATGCCTTACAGTCAATACTGTTATACTGTAATCGGTTTTCATTAGAGAAAAGACAAAATCATAGTCATTAAGAGGCCGGCAAATCATGATATTAATTAAGCATTCATTTGAGTTTAGGTACAAATTATTTATTTTTTAGTCTCAATTAAATTATTAAAAAAATATTTCGATTGAACTTTAATTTATTTTATTAAAGCACTTATATTATTAAAGTTAAAGTTCATTAATCATAAATATTTGTATTATATGTGAACACAATTTTTATTTTCATATAATTAAAACTTTTTCAAAAGAGTTTTAATGAAGTATTTTTTTTATCCAATTATAACAAAATATTTGAAACATAATAAAAATTTATGAGAAACTTTTGAATAGAGTTCAATAATTATAGAAATATAAAAACCCGATATTTCTCTCCTTTGGAGTTCTGATATTAAATTTCAAGTTCATTGCAATCAAGTCTTATAGAAAACAATTAACTGATCGATAAAAGCAAAATATCTTCAGATCAATCAATTTTCAACTTTTTTATCGATCAGATATATAAAGATAATAAGCGCTCAAAAAGTTTTATCGCAATATAAGTTTGCAATTAAGAGTTTTAATAGCTTTTGAAAATTTTAAAGTTAAACTTTATTTTGTTGTTTAAATTATAATTACAAACTTACTATCATTTAGAGAGAAAATGATGCTATTATTGCAAAATAAAACATAAATTAAAAATTAAGTTTCTATTCAAATATTACTTAAGGCTAAAGAGTAGCAAAAAGATCGGTATTTAGCATACAGTGCAATAAATAAGTTATAAGTCGGAAAATTTTTAAATAGTGGAAGAAAAATAAAAAATCTCATATAATAGAGACTTAAAAGTTAAGAGAGAAAGATAGTAAGAGTTAGAGAGAGGCTGACAGACACAGAGAGTAAGGCAGAGACGCATACATAAAGTGATTAATGAAATAATTATGCCTTTGAATTGTTAGGCTATAAATATTGAAGGACTTCATAGAATCCAATGTTTATAATAACGCTATAAAAATGTTAATACATTTGATAGAGTTTAGAAGTCTTTGAAAATTTACGTTTTAGTTATTTCTAATAAAATTTATTATTATTACATGAATTAAAGGGCTTTGTAATAAGTCTGACATAAAGTTATATTTATATTACACGGAATAGTACTTAAGATTTAGTCATAAATATTAAATCATAATAAGAATAGTTGTGTTAGAAATGAAAGGAAATCATTTTAAAGATCGAAAACAGAGATTATCTATAAATTATATATCGATTTATCAGTAAATTTATTACACTTTTAAAACACTATAGAATTAGTTCCGAATAAATAACTCCAAATATAAAATATAAAAATTTATTTTAGTTTAACATTTGTTTGAGAAAGTTTAAGTCAATGTTCAATAGAATGTTCTGAATATTCTGTATGTTATAAACCAGAATGAACTGCATATAAGAAATCTTATAAATAAAGGAGAAGAGGATTTATGGCTTTTCAATTGATCCACTTCTGGGTCATTAGAAGCAAGGCTTTTATGAATCTTCACAAGTTATATAAGTATCAAAAATAAAAACTCTGATCATTATAATAAAGCGGATAATACACGCTTCAGATGTGAAACTATTTCCAGAATCAAATTCATGGCAATTGATTGTTAAAAAAAGTTTACAGTTCAATAAGCGATCGCAAATAAGGAGAATCTGTTTTATATACAGTTTATCTCATTTATAATGAAACAATAGGGTCAGTAAAATCTCTTTACTATAATCGAATTTCACTTTAAACAAACAAAAGCTAAACAAATATAAAGTTATAAAATTATAGCTAACTCTTCATTATAAGAGTGTTTCTTTATAATTGAATTCACTATAACGGGGTTGAACTGCATTAAGAATAGAATGTTTGAAATTTTTTTTGTTCTTGTTTTATAAAACTATTTGCTGTTGATATGCAATGAAAATATTTCGGCTCTTTTTCTGTTAACTGTATAACAGAGAATAAATTGGCGAATGATTGATATGAATGTAAATTCAATCTAAAATGATGTTTGCTTTTAGGTTCGTCTCTATTTGGTTTCGTAAATGGCTTTATGTGTATATTATTCCTGTAACTAAATATAAATAAATGATTAGTAAGTTTTCGGAAATATTTCTTTTTGTTACTTTCACTTATGAATAAATATGAATAGAATTTAGGGCTCAGTTAATGCAAACATGAGAGCTATCCTTCAACTATCTGATAATTAAGCGATTATATTGAGTTATACTACAAATTATTTGCATATATTCTGTGACTCTTTATCTTTTAATATGATATTTGAATATAAAACATGAGTCCAATTGAATATTTAGAATAATTTTAATAATAAATGAGAAGTCCGTTCAGTTATATTAATGTCTAAAAAACCCAATTATACGAGTGATATAATTATCAGCAATAAAGACACGAAAAATAATTGGCTTTAAAAACACGACAATTATATGAAATAATTAATGAAATAATGAATGAAATTGTCAAATAAATTGCGCGAAAAGAATAAAATGCAAATTTTTGTGGGCTTTGAATCAAATAAATGTTATTAAAGTTATAGTTATTATAATATAAGTTAAGATGAGTTTCAAATAAATTACAGAAATGGGCGAAACTTTATGTACTTTTGAGAAATATTAACTGCGAAAAGGGATCAGATATATGGCTGTTATTTATTAACAATTTTTTTTGATGTAAAGATTTTTGCATAAAAATAAAGGGAAACATAATTCCTGTTAAAGTTTTTGCTTTAAAAAACTTTTTTATCGCTCACTATATTTTAAAATGTAATAAAAGTTTAATAAATATAAAATTCAACAAAATTTTCTATATTTAAACTCAAAGACAAAAAACGTGTAACAATATATCCAACCATAAGATAAGCTCTTTTTTAAGAATCACTCTTCAGGTCTGTTTGTCTGAGTTTTTGTTCCACAAACTGTTTTCTCCAAACCTACAGAGCTATAGAATTTCTTTAACATAAAAATAAAAAAATGTAAAAATTTTTGCCAAAAGTATGTAATTTAATATTGAGAGCATTACTGAGAGTGAGTGTCGACACACTAGTTGAACAAAAATGATTTTTTATATGCTATAGAAATAGAGAGGTGGGACTCCACTTCAATAACATGGTTTCACATAAAAACAAGATATTATATTATTTTTCTATCATTTATAGGAAACAAAACTGGTTCATGAAATATATTTTGTTATTCACATTGATTTATATTATAATTTGTTAAAAATTTGATTTTTTAATTTGGTTCAAAATTTTGTTTATTTATTTTGAAGAAAAAAACTTGAAAAGCATTTTAAAAATACTGTATTTAAATGTAATGAAAAATAGGTTTCAATTTAAAGACTTGAAAAAATATGTAAACTTTTTGTTATTTATTACAGCAATTAATAAACTTTAAAAATTGATTAAATTTTTTTTATAAAGAAACGAATAACTCATTAAAAACTTGATAAAAAATTGTTTAATTTTTATATTTAATTAAGACATTCAGACATTTCAACATTAATTCAGTTAAAATATCAAAAAATACGTGTAATTGCTTTTCATTAATGATTTATTTGTTTGTTTACAAATTATTTTATCTCAACATAAATTAAATTAAAAATTATTGCAATTAATTTCGAAACCAATTGAAAATTAAACTCATAATTAAGTGAAACTTTTTGAAAGTTTAGATAAAAATTTTTATTCAATATCAGTTACATTTTTTTCAACTTAAGTTAGTTCTGAAGTGAGATAATTCTCAAAATTGATTTTGAAATTTAATTATTTTATCCTTGATTTTGAGCCTAATCTTAATGAAAATTTATTACTAGTCTTACAAATATAAGTAAACTATAATTAAATTAATTATAAATTAATGTAATTTGTAGAAAAAATAAATTTTTTTACTCAATTAATAATTAGCACAAAAATTAATACTTCAGACACAATAACTCATTAAAGTTAGTGTCAAATTATATTTAAAGCAAAAAATTCAAGACTAACTATAATTAAAACCAATATATTCTCTGACTCTTTTACTTTTTGATTATTCATGAATTTTTAGCTGAATATTAAAACTTTTCACTGATTTCTATTGATATTTATATTGAATATCGCTATGAATTAAAGATAAATCTTTTAAAAACTCATTTATGCAAAAAAAGAAAAAAAGTTTTCAAACTTATTATTACTTTCGCTAATAATCATTGAACTAATAAACTATTCAGAGACTGAACATAATCGATGAATGATTTTTTCAGATCACAAGAATAACTATAATTATCTGTAGATTTTCTCATTAGATATTATCATTCAATCTTTCATTAAATTTTTTTCTGCAAAAAAGTCAAATAAAAGTCAAGGTTTTAGAGGTTTTTCTTCAAATGACATTACAATAGACACACAAAAAATTATGTGAAAAATGATTGAACTAAAAAACCCAAAAACAAAATCTAAAAAACAATGAGAAGCAGTGAAAAAGATGATTAACTCTTCAAACTTGAAAAAAGATATGCAATAAATAATTAATGCACAAAAATAAAAGAGAAATGCAAAGCAATCGCGCAAATCATGCAAAACCATTATAAAGGACTTATATAATAGCTGTGCATAAAATATTTTTTGATAACTATTTAAGTCGACTGACTATTCGCGTGACTGTTTCGCTTTCTTCGGGAGGGCATGAATGCGATGTTAGATATAAAATATAATATTAGAGGTGAAAACTTATACAACCAGATCATCATCAGTAAAACCGGTCGGCCTGTGATCGGTCATAAGCATTATCTAAAAGGGAACACTTTGTTTGCTCGAAATTCAAAATAACAAAATACTTTAGGATTCATATGAATTACAATGAATTTATAGTAAAAACAAATAATGAACTATGCATTTAATTTAAAAAGACAGCTCTGACATACACTCGTACGCATGTTTTTTTCGTTTTGCAAAAAACCTTATTTTTCAAAAATAAATATATTTAAGTTAATAGATGGCAAATCACTCCCGAAGAATATTTATACTTTTTCCCATAAGGACCCCTTATATGCTTTTATATGGGCGAAAATTACTTTTGCTCAGCTAGGAGTAATGCACATAGTACGTATGCAGTTTTGGGCTATTTTCAGACCCCTTCCCCCTCCCTGTTAGCGTGTCTATGTTATCTCTATGTACGCGTACGCATTTTAAAAATTATTTTGAACCACCCCCCCCCCCCCCCCTCCTCAATGACTGCGTAAGTACTATGTGTATCAACCGCTATGTTTCCGTAATTATGACCCTATTTGTAAACGAGTAAAGCTATTGTAATAATTTTGTCGTTATTTTGGAGCTCAATATTTAAGCTTTAATTTGATATATAATAGATATACCATCTCTTGATTTAAATACAATTATATTTGAAAAATAATTTTTTTACAAAACGAAAAAAACATATGCGTATAATTGTAAAGCCATAAGTTGTTTATAACTTTTAACACATAAAATAATATATTTTTATGAAAATTTTCATTACAGTCTCTGAATACTCAATAAAATTTAGGGATTTTGAACATTGAATTATATATAAAATAAAATCTAATTTAATTCAAAAATTGAATAAACCCATGACACCAAATATATGTATAAATGTATAAAATATAGATCTGTATATATTTTTACAAATTTATGTTACAGTCTTCCAAAATAAAAAGTCTATATTATTACGCAATAAAATTTAGGGATTTTGAGCATTGAATTATATATAAAATAAAATCTAATTTAATTCAAAAATTGAATAACCCTATGACTCCAAATATATGTATAAATGTATTAAATATAGATCTGTATATATTTCTACAAATTTATGTTACAGTCTTCCAAAATAAAAAGTCTATATTGTAAACTTTGAACATTCAAATTTCGAGCAAACCAAGAGTTCCCTTATAGACAAAATACTCGCAAATAAGATATATCCAAGTTTTATATACAGATATAATATATTAATAGATGGACTGATCAAAGATTCCAAGAAAATCTTTTTTACTTTCTGTCTTATACTTTGATTACTAGCAATGATGTAAACGACTTATGGTGTGGACGTGTTTCGAGACATTAATTGCAGAATTGTGTTTATATGCATGTATTGACAGTAGAGGAGCATTCATATAGAAATCGAGTATCTATTCTTGTCATCATTTTTGATGCTAATGAAGGACCTGTTTCTGCACATTTCACATAAAGAGACTATAATTCTTATTCCACTTTAAATATACAGACATTAAGGTATAAAATAATATTAATATCACTGATAAATAGCTACTGAAAAAAGCTTGAGCTGGGACTCAATGCATATTTTTTTGGCTTAAGTTTTACGATAAATATTTTCGCTATAAATTTCTTGATATTATGATTAGAAATGAGGAGAACTAATGTTCTTTTAATTTTAATGATGTGTAGTTGTCCTGAATTTTAAGTGATTACTTGAAAGGGTTTATGTTTCTGAGTAGCCTTTGATAGTGAAGTGGTATCTATTTATTTAAATTTTTATAAATAAAGATTTATCGATGAATTTAAAGCACAAATTATTTACTTATAGATTATTAACTTAAGTAATCCTTGAAATACTTGATATTTAATCTTAAATTAATAAGAAGTTAATTTATATTTAATTAATCAATTGATGTACGGATAAGATGACATTCAATGCCAGTCAAAGTCAAATTTATATTCAAATTTCCTTAAATTATTGATTTTTGAGACATTTTAGTGAAAATTTTGTTGCATAATATCGTATTTAAACTTTTATTTTAAAATATATAAAAATATTTCGAAACAGTTATTAATATAATGTATTAAAAAAAGTTTCAAAAGTTTTTAAAGTTTGTAATGAATGCAAATTAAATATTACAGAAATGAAAGTTTTTTGATTAGATTTGATGTTTGGCAACAGTAAAAACAGGAACTGTTTAATTAACTTATAACCAGAGCCTAGACATAGAGTTAAGGTTTTATATTTTTATTACTGTTTATGAAATAATATAAATCTCTAAATTTTTTTAAAAATTTGCATAAAAATTACTGTAAATTAAAATCCTCTATAAATAAAATTATTTATACTGTACTAAAGAATTAATAAAATTTAAATAAAAACATATAACTTGTGTTGATATTGAGTTCATTAAAAACAAATCACGTTTTTGTTTGCAAAACAAACCCATAAACTAATCAAAAAATATATTAAACAATAATTAAATCAAACAGAGAGTAAAGTTTCAAATATTCATTGGAATTCTGAAATGTCAGCGAATAATAATAAGTCTGTACTAAAAAATATTCTTTATAGGAATTTTAGAGCTAATAAACTACAAGTAAAATAAGTCGTGATTTGGCTTAACTTTTGTATTGAGTGTTTATATTACGAGTGATAACAGATATGAAAAAATGACATAAAAGTATGTATGAAATCGAAAATATAATTATCTAAAGCCTTGTTGTCATCTCTTATACGGAAAATAACATTGAAATAGTGTTTGTATAATAAAAGGCGTTCAATAAACCTGTCACGAGATTCAGATATCAGTGTAAAAAATTTTTTAATTATATTTCTATCAATTTTTTAACACACAATACAATGACATAAAATAGATTAAAACTAATTCAATTTCGATATCATTTGTTTTTTGTTCAATAAATTCTATTATACTTTTGCTTTTCAGTAACAAAACAAACAAAAACTTTTTTTACACAT